>OZ023205.1:43978935-44043935 GCA_963995525.1 Escarpia spicata | reverse complement strand
GTACCGTCGTGTTTGGAATGAGAACAAACATCTTATCTCGCTATTTGTTTTCAGTATTGCATGTAAGACATTATCAAACACAAAATGTCAATGCATCAATTTATGTAATTCCTTTTTACTGCAATGCACAGTGCACAGTAATGATGTCATGGCAAACAGGCAAAGGAAAAACCGCATATATGTTTGTTCTAGTCGGATTAGTTATAATGTTGTTTAAATAAAGAGTAGTATTATATAAACCTTATAAAATAGTGGGCGTACATGGTTAATTGACACCACTGAATTTTTTATTTATCATAAGGGACGCGGTAGCGTAGTTATAGAGCAGCGTGTACTATGACTCGAAATATTCTGGGTTCGAATCCTCATGCTGTCATGACAACGTTCATTCACTCCATGTTGTCAGAGTTGACTCAGCTGTGTGATACGTAACTGGCTTTAGACAATGAAGGATGTGTGTGTATTCGGGCAGAAATTGTAGCGTGGCTGAAAGCTTCCCAGATAATTTGAGTTGGTGTTCGATTAGACAGGTCTGCCATGGAATGAAGTGTTAAACGCTTTGAGCAGTCCTACGGGCTGAATATTGCGCTACATAAGAACATATCTTTACCCCGGCATTGATCGTCGGGCTTTACATCAATGACGCTGGTGACTGTTGTTCGGTATTATTCCGTTTTGCGTATGACCCTGTCGGTTTCAACGACACGGACGTCGCACCTTTTGTCTGACCTTTTATTCAGGAATGCATTGACATTATTTTCTGAATCATTTCGTTTTCACTGTCTAAAATACTCTCTGCATTGCAGCCCATGCATGCGTGGTTACGCTCCACGACTTTCGGTTACTGGAACTGGCAGTTGTTCACTACATCGTAATATCATATAATACACGCACGCACGCACGCACACACACTAAAGAACACACACACACGTACGCACCACACACACACAAATATACATACATACTCGCACGCACGCACACACACTCCCACAAACACACACACACACAATTACTCGCACGCACGAATAGAGTAACGTACGTACGAACGCTTGCATGGATGTATGTCGTTTCCTACATCCTAGCTGTACAGCTATACACACAAAAAAGGCCTCGATAATTAGTATATACATGCATCACTGCAGCACTGAATAGCCTGCTCTGATTGCCGGTGAAGTGGCGCATTCAGTATAAGTTACTCGTGATTGTGTTCACCGCCCTTCACGACAGTATGCCGGCCTACCAGGAGGAGGACCGATCCTTTGGAATGCGTTGCCGGAAGATTTAAGACTGATACAGTGCATGGACAAATTTAAAGCTCGTCTTAAAATACACTATTTTAAACTCGCTTTTATTGTTTAGTCGTCATAATGTTATACTTTAGTCGTCATACCCCATATTAATTTTATTATCTGAAATTTTAATTGAAACTAATAATGTATTACTGTAGTTATTTATAACTAATATCAAAAATAGATAAGCGAGCGAAAAATGAACAACTCGGGACATGTCCAAAATCACTCAATTCAGCGGTCGCTAGCAAACTTACGGTTCATCCAATCCCAAAAATCTTGGTACCGTTTGAAAGATTACCTTTTCATCTACGTAGTAAATAGCACGGTTGATCATGTTAAAGTATATTTTCACCATTGTGTTTATCTGAAATGTGGTTGTTTTCATCCGCTTGAACTCAGCGAACGATGTTAGCGTCGGGTATTCTTCGCCATCTGTCGGCGAAACTGCACATTTCCTGTCAATCACCGCTGCGTTGCTATGGCATCGCATATGGCCGATCTCAGCAGTTGATGTTTACATGTTAAGCTCCACCCATTTTTGGATGTCAAAAAAGATAGATTAAGTTTCACCGAATGTTGGCATTACATTAGCGATCGCCGGACGCTGACAGACAGTTTGTTTACTTGTGTTTATGTCGTCTGTGTGACACACTGCAATTGTGCTATGTAGTATCATGACGCTATGCCTATTACGTTCTATCATGATTGTCGTTTTATTAACCAATGACGTTCCTCCTTGTATTCGTCCCGCATAATAAAAGATGTCGAAATCATACAAAGCCTGCCTGTGACATGGTGTCAGAAATATAAACAACTACGCCTACTCAAGTAAGTTGTACTTTTGCGCACAAATGCCGCACTAGTCTATAACTATGGAATCGCTACGAAGGCCCGATACTATGCGTTTTGACGCGGCCAATCTAGCGGTAACTTGGCGAAGATGGAAAGCAAATTGCAATGTGTACCGACAAGCTGCGGAACTGAGCGATAAAGCAGCCGTTACGCAAGTCGCAATTCTACTGCACAGCATGGGGTTCGACGCGGTTGAAATTCATGAAACGTTCACGTATGGTACAGATGAAGACAAAACTGACATTGAAGTTGTGTTACGAAAATTCGACGACTATTGCATTCCACGCGAGAATAGCGTCTACGAGCGATACAAATTCTGGAGCAGAGACCAGAAAGAGGGCGAGAGCATTGATCAGTGGGTCACTGATTTGCGCACTCGTGCGTCGACTTGCAATTTTGGAGATCAACAGGAGCTGTTGCTTAGAGACAAAATGGTGTTCGGCGTGCGTGACGAACGCATAAAAGAACGATTACTCAGGGAAACTGACCTAACTCTTGGTAAGGCACTGTCCATATGCAGAGCTTCCGAAGTTAGCAAGGCACAGTTACAAACGATGTCAACGAGTGGCAACCCTGAAACAAGTACTGAAGTTCACGTCATCAAACGCCGACAAGCTGACAAATATAAAGCTAAAGAGAGCACCAAACTGATACGCGATTGCAAGTACTGTGGGCGAACGCACGAAGCAAAGAAATGTCCCGCGTTTGGAAAAGTCTGCAGTCAATGCCAGCGACGCAACCATTTCGCAGCGGTTTGCAAGTCAAAAGTGGTGCGAGCAATAGACTGCGATGTTCGTGACGTCGAAAACGAACTGTTCATTGGTTCGTTGTTCATTGGTGACATTCCAGACAAGTGGCAGGCAGACGTATCATTTAATGATACACGCATTCGTTTCAAGCTTGACACCGGTGCTCAGGTAAACGTGCTGCCATATCAAGTGTACTCAAAGTTTGCGAGCAGCGTGCCAATGAAACCGACAAGCTGTGTTCTAACGGTATTTGGAAACTCCAAGGTACTGCCTATGGGTACAGTCGTGCTAACCCACACGAGCGGTGATGAACGACATGCGGTTTCATTCTACATCGTCGACGATATCAAGTCAGCAATACTTGGACACGACGCATGGGACCGCTTGAAGCTGGTGTCCCGCCACAACATCGATGAAGTGAAAACGAATGAGAAGGGCAAGCTCACCAAAGAAGATCTGCTAAGCGAATACCCAGCAGTGTTCAACGGCACAGGCGTGTTTGCCAAAGAATATCACATCGAGACATCGAGTGAAGTCAGGCCGTGCATCCAGCCGCAACGCAGAATCCCATACATACGTCACGATAAACTGAAACAGACACTTGATGACTTGAAGCAGAGAGAAATTGTCGATGACGTCGATCGTCCTACGGATTGGGTCAGCAACCTCGTTATAACGGAGAAAAAAAACGGGTCGATGCGTGTGTGCTTAGATCCGAAGCCTCTCAATACAGCCATCAAGAGAGAGCATTATGAAATGCCAACAGTCGCTGACGTCCAGGCCAAACTGGCTGGGAAGAAGATATTCACTGTGCTTGACCTCAAGGATGGGTTTTGGCAAGTGCGTTTGAGTGACGAATCATCATATCTCACAGCGTTCAACACACCGTGGGGTAGAATGCGCTTCCTAAGAATGCCGTTTGGCATATGCTCAGCCAGCGAAGTCATGCAGAAGCGGAACATGGAGACGTTTGGTGACATCCACAATGTGCATATTATCGGCGATGACATGATTATCGCAGCTGTCGACAACGAAGAGCACGACGCGATCATCCGACTGGTAATGGAACGTGCGCAGGCAAGTCACGTGACATTCAACAAATCGAAGATACAATACAAGGTAAACCAGGTGAAGTACATGGGTCACATCCAGACGCCAGATGGTTTCAAACCCGACATCGACAAAGTGAAAGCCATATTTGAGATGCCTCGACCTGAAGACAAGACTTCACTGAGACGGTTCCTTGGAATGGTGAAATTCCTGTCGCAATTCATCCGGAACGAGTCTGACATTACAGCGCCACTCCGATCGTTATTGGCAACGGACGTCGAGTGGGCGTGGCATCCGGAACATGACGCAGCCATCGAGAGACTCAAAACAATATTGACCAGTGAACCAGTGCTGCGATATTATGATGTCACGAAGCCCGTCAAAATACAGAGTGACGCATCGCAATGAGGCCTTGGCGCTGCATTGATCCAAGAGCGGCAGCCAGTGGCATACTCATCACGGGCAATGACATCCGCTGAGTGCAACTATGCTCAGATTGAGAAAGAACTTTTGAGTATAATCTACGCGTGCGAAAAATATCACCAATACATCTACGGAAAGGTGGTGGAGGTCGAGACAGATCATCGACCTCTGGAAGCAATTCTGAAGAAGCCGATCGCACGGGCATCACCTCGCATCCAGCGTATGATGATACGTCTGCAACGATACGAAATCAATGTGAAGTACGTGCCGGGTCGTCTCATGTACCTCGCTGACACGCTGTCGCGAGCGTACAATCCTAAACAGGAAGAAACGAACGATCTACATGCCGAAATGGAAGTCATGGTGCATACACTGGTGGAAAACATCCCGATGAGTGCTGTACGAAGAGAGCAGATACAGACAGCGACCGCAGCCGATGAGACGATGTCGATCCTGAGACAACAGATCAGGCATGGTTGGCCTGAGTATAGACGAGATGCGCCGATCGTCATCCAACAGTACTGGCACCAGCGAGACGAGCTGCACGAGGCTGAAGGCATCATGTTCTTAGCCGACAAGATAGTGGTGCCTGCATCTCTGAGACAACAAATGTTGAAAGTCATCCACGAAAGTCATCTCGGTGCTGAGAAGTGCAAGGCCAGAGCGCGCATGTGCTTGTATTGGCCGGGCATGAGCACCGACATAGAGGAAGTCGTGTCGAAGTGCCAAGCGTGTCTGAGGTACAGACCAAGGCAACAGCGTGAGCCGCTGAAGCCTCATCCCATCCCCAGTCTACCATGGGAGAAAGTTGGTATGGACGTCATGACATACAACAACCATGACTACTTAGTGATTGTGGATTATTATTCCAAGTACCCTGAACTATGCAAGCTCGACAGTAAGACGGCCAGCAGTTTGGTTGTGCACTGCAAGTCGGTGTTCGCGAGGCACGGCATACCTCGCGAAATCATCAGTGACAACATGCCATTTAACAGTGCCACCTTCAAGGCGTTCCTGTCCGAGTGGGGAGTTGAAGGAACAACATCCAGTCCGCGGTACCCACAGTCAAACGGTGAGAGCGAGCGTTTCGTTCAAACACTGAAGCGCATGTTGCAGAAGGCGAATTTCGATCACCGTGACCCATACATTGCGCTCTTAGAGTATCGAAACACGCCGGTGTCTGGCATGACGTTATCGCCAGCTGAGATGTTGATGAGCCGTACGTTGAGGACGAAGTTACCTGATTCGAAGTCGGCGTTGCGTCCACGGGTAGTCAGCGCAACTTCTCAACTACTACAACGCCAGGCGACGTACGCCAACCACTATGACCGTGGCGTGCGTACGCTACCTCCACTGCGTAAAGGCGATGCCGTACGCATTCGCTCCGGTGCAACATGGGAGCGAGCCGTCGTGAGCCGAGTCGAGAATACTCCTCGCTCATATACGGTGACAAACGAAAACGCGCAGGCATACCGACGAAACCGGCGCGACCTCCTGAAGACGAAGGAGAAGCCGCCGCTCCCGACACCGCCGACCGCGATCGACGAGCCGGAGGCACAAGGAAGGCCTCATCATCAGGCTGTCCCCGAAGCCGTGGCTCCTTTGCGACGTAGCAACCGCAACGCAAACCGCCCAGGGTGGTTGAGTGATTACGTCGGCTGAATATGCCAGACCAGCTGAGGACAGTCTACTCCAATGAGGCTGGTCACCTGTTTTTTGCGTTAATTGCGTTGTTAGTGTTTTTTAGCAGTTAGTATTCGTGACTCTATATAACCATATCAATTACTTCGACGAAAGGGAGATGTGACACACTGCAATTGTGCTATGTAGTATCATGACGCTATGCCTATTACGTTCTATCATGATTGTCGTTTTATTAACCAATGACGTTCCTCCTTGTATTCGTCCCGCATAATAAAAGATGTCGAATTCATACAAAGCCTGCCTGTGACAGTCTGCAAAGTGGGTGGAGTCTAAATAGCATGAAAACAAAAACTTATGAAGTATAATCACCTACTCGGTTTCTGCCCTATCTGAGTTTCTGCCTCATTACAATTATATAGCTGGATCTCGTATTAAATACATCTTTAGTCAGATATATCGGACACAATGAGCAAAGGATGTCTACAAACTTGCAACAAAATTATTTGTCTCAAATTAAAACGAGGCAAACAGGTTTTTGACATATGTTTTGATAGCGAACGCAGACAACGTGACTGGTCCAGTATACGCATGTCTGAAACCTATGCAAATTAGAATTTGCGCTCCTATCGGTAGATGGGTGAACTTTGTCGACGAAACAAGTTGGTTCGCTGGTGTGTAAAAGACTGGAAACAACATGATTGCAGATATGTGTGAAGGTTCTTGTAGGAATTATTATAGGGAAACCACGTATGTGTTAGAATAACAGAAGGTGTAGTCTTTCAAACGGTACCAAGATTTTTCGGATCGGATGAACCGTAAGTTTGCTAGCGACCACTGAACTTAGTGATTTTGGACATGTCCCGAGTTGTTCATTTTTCGCTCGCTTATCTATTTTTGCTAATATATATATTTATCTCGCAATTTACTATATAATTGTTTTATATATTTATGTATTTATATATATATATATACTTATTTTACTACGGATGATATATAATCTAATTTACATCAATGTCATCTTTTATTTAATTTCTCTAGTTCAGTTTTGTATTTAAATGTTTTACTTGTATTATTATTATTATATTTATTTCTTATAATTTCTAACGACTATTGTCAACACTACTGAACATAGTTCTACTTTGGATTATAGTGTATAAATAAAGTTATTATTATTATACAAATGTGCATGTGCAAGTTCACTGTGTGTATTCACTGCATATTCAGAGGTATTTAATAAACATCTACTTTACACGCAATAAATACTAACTGAAACTTCGGATCAGGTAGGCTTGTTATAAATACGTAGTCTTCAAACCTGAGCTGTAGTGACAAGACTGATTATGAAACACCGGTCAAGACGCTGCAATTATGGATGTACCGGACCGGGCAAGTAGATAACTCTGACTGCATGCGGATGTACCTACGATATTGGCAACCTGTCGCCACATACGTGTGTTCTTGGCATCTATATGCGTCAGGTGTGAAGTCAAGTATACAGCTGTCGGCTTCTATACGTTATAAAACACCGTTCACCGGAATGTACGGTGAAAGAACAATGTACTCACTGGAGCGAATGTTATAATTTCACCTCCATAATATAATGTAATGAAGGCGATCACATTCACTCAGGAATGTGAATCGTTGCCATGTCCTTTGATGTTCAATATAAAAGTGTCATGATGTCTTGCACTACCTAACCACCTGTAGTGGAAAGGGAGTTGTTGTATTTAGCCGGCGAGTGTAGTCGCCATGTACGCTAGCATGTACAGTGTACGCTAATCGTTATTGCAAATGGCATTCCGTCGTCTGTATTATCAAAATTGAACCTTGAATTGCATGTGCGCACGTCCGTGCGTGTGTGCGCGCGCTTTCGTAAAGGCATGCGTGCGTGCGTGCGTGTGAGAGTGTGTGTGTATGTGTGTGTGTGTGTGTGTGTGTGTGTGTGTGTGTGTGTGTGCGTGTGTGTATGCGCGCGCTTGTCCGCTTGACCACCTAACAACAATGCCTGCCTTCCCGCCTGCCCGCCTGCCCGCCTGCCCGCCTGCCCGCCTGCCCGCCTGCACGTCCTCTGTACTAAACGTCTTACAGCCTATAGCGATGGGGACCTGCTAACTAAGAGATATCTCACGGCGTATACAAAAAGAGAAGAAGGTGGGAGTACTGTCGAAGACAGACTTGCCTGGATTTGGACGGGAATGTAAAACGAGTGCGATAGACATGGGGACGTTGAGACGAGCGTGGAGACGGTTGTACACCCATTCGGGTACGTCGATCGGAGCACTATTATATTAAACAAACAATGTACGGTATATATACAACGTGAACGTGCGTGCACCTGCTGTTGAATTGGCCACATCACATTCTAGGTGGACAATAAACACGTCAATGCACCTGGTCTCAGCATATCTGTCACGCGAGGACAGTCTGATACTCCACGTGACGCCACAATGTTCTCTTGCAACATGTGGTGATCACTGACTATCTTTACCAATCGTATATATACACCAGAGCGTTGGTTTTATACATGTTGTAATTCCGCTGTTCCTCAACATGAATATGTGGGCACATCCATTTATTCTCTTCACGTGTGCGGTGGCGATAGGCCACGGCATGTACATACCTGGTCCTCCCAAGTCATCGTACGTGCCGACTGAGTACACCTACCAGTCCGGAAGTCATCGACCCATGCAACCTCCAGGAGGACATGTGCCGTACATAGGACAAGCCTCCGGCAACGACGAGTCACAAAAAGCTTACCAAATACCGCGGCCGTTGATTCCGGAGTTGCAGAAACAAGGGTACGTCCATAAATACTCCTTAAATCAGCCTGCCATTTCGACGCAGTACAATCACGAATATTCCGTGAATATTCCAGCGAGGAGCAAGCCAGAAGTTTCCGGCGGGTACAGTCATGAATATTCCGTGAATACCCCAGTGAGGAGCAAGCCAGAACTTTCGGGGGGTTACAATACTGCATATTCGGAGAACATACGAGTAAATAATGTTCCAGAGCAATCGGGGCAAAACAACCACGAATATTCCGTGAATACCCCAGCACGTATCAAACCAGACATTTCGGCGGGATACAACCATGAACACTCCGTGAATTTCCCAGCCAAGAATAAGCCATACATTTTTGGTGGGTACAATCATGAATACTCCGAGAGTATCGCACCAAAGAATATACCGGACATATCAAGGCAGTTCAACCATGAATACTCTGAGAACCTCCCAACAAAGAATATGCCAGATATTTCAAAGCAGTACTACCACGGATTTTCTGTAAATACCGCAACAAAGAATGTACCAGACATATCGAGGCAATACAACCATGGATACTCCGAGACCATCCGAGCAAAGAGCGTGCCAGACATCTCGAAGCAATACAACCACGAATACTCCGAGAACATCCCAGCAAAGAATACCCCAGACATTTCGAGGCAGTACAACCACGAATATTCCGTGAATATCCCAGCAAGGACCAAGCCAGACATTTCGAGTAGATACAACCACGAATATTCCGTGAACTCTCCAGCGGTGCCAGTGCACTACGCACAGGAACCAGAACTGAAAAAGCCTAAGATGACGGAGGAAGCTCACGGGTTCCCATTCAACTACAAGGGGTTTCCTTACAACTACTTCGGGTTTCCGTACGGCAACAAGTACAAGTTCGGTTACCAAGCAGAGTCATTCCCACTGAACGAACACAACGGTGAGTAGAATTTGCTGGTGAATACATTTCATTGATTGACAAAATGAAATATTCTGGTATAAACATGCGATAGGTGGCAGGCACATCTAATCTGTTTGTGTTTTGGACGGTTACCAAATTCCCAACATGTTGCACTACATGTTTTACGTAGTTGTTTTCGTAATTTTAGACGAGAATTTTGCGACCCTTACCATAGGTTGTTTTTTTGTACTCAACACACTAACATATTCCAAAAAGCGTACTCGTCTACTTTCTTGGGCAAATCGCATCCCATTTGTTAAATTAAGGACCTATCCCACAGAGCACCCAGATTGCAGTAAATGTTTCTTGTGTCTACTAAGACAATTCATATGGAACCTGCACATATTTGGATCGCGACACCAGTCTGTCATTCAGTTACCTCTCCAAGATCAGTGTGTGTGTGCGTGTGTGTGTGTGTGCGTTCGTGCGTGCGTGCGTGCGTGCGTGCGCGTGAGCGTGTATGAGAGCGTGTGTGTGTGTGTGTATGCATGCGTTTGTGTGTGTGCGTGAGTGGATGCATGTGAGTGCTTGTGTGTGCTCATGTAGGTGCGTGTTCACGTGCGTGCGTGCGTGCGTGCCCGTGTGCACTTACTTGAGTGACTTAGTGAGCGAGAGACTACGCAATTTAATGAGTGTATATATATAGTGTGTGTGTGTGTGTGTGTGTGTGTGTGTGTGTGTGTGTGTGCTTGTGTGTCATGAAAATGCGTGCGGGTATACGTACATATGCGCGTGCCCGTGTGTGAACTAACCAATAGTTTCCGACATCCATACACATATACATTACTTTTACAACATAATAATATGAAAACATAAGTTCTACAATGTCATACGTCTGTGTACCGGGGGTACCACACACACAAACGTGTTGACCTTTCCGTTTACTCCACAGACAACTTCGAATGTCCAGACGACGGTCTTCACTACCGAGATGACCGCAGCTTCTACCAGTGCTTCGGAGGCGAGCGCAAGGTCCAGTTCTGTGCCCCAGGCAGTATGAACGCCCACAAGTCCTACTACAAGGCTGGACGAGGCAGTGACCGAGACTTCTGCTCTGTCAACATGGTCGCCCTCCAGTTCAACCAACCGCCCATTAATTACTGAATGCGGCGCTGTTCGTCGTTATAATTATTACTTCCTGGTTTGTATGACGGCACGCACAATCGTGTCTCATCAGTAGTAAATGTTGTATGGAAAAGTAACTACTTTATGGACACTACGAAGTCAAACATTTTCGTAACTTAACAGACAGCCATCAAAATTAACATGACTTTGTGCATTCATTGAATATGCAGAAACACGTCTTATGTTGTATAATATAATCACAACAGAGCGACAAATATGCGGAAGAAGATGAAAAAGAAATTAAAAACTCACTCTGTTACTCTACAGATAAACGCAGTGTAACTAGCAACACACACCGTGTTTATAAACAATAATTTAACATTACTATATTATGAATATGATTAATCCATTGCCTATGTACAATTCACACGTGTTACGCTTTCACAGTAGTCAAAGGCCTGCTTTAGTAAATGATAACGATTTGTTTTATTATCCGCCCAATGAGTAATTTATTTTCCTTCATTTATGATAATAACACTGTTAGTGTTACTTGAGATCAGATAGGTCGTATTGTTAGGTATTTCTGTTTGACCACAGTTACAATGAAAACAGCTAGGACACAGGCTCTTACATGCAAAGATCAAGACCATCTCAATGTCGCGATTAACTCTCATAAGCTACGTGTGTAAGTCATATCGAATCACCGAGAGAACGTAACCAGAACAGTGGCGCCACACGGCGGGTAAGAATACACAACATGCAGCAGTGGTACAGACTGTAGAGACATACTTCTTATGAAAAGTTAATATGAATGATGTCATTAAGCTTTGCACATTAAGCTTTGCACCATAAATACGTGTTTCACCAAGATAAAAGAATTATGGTCTTGGGGTGAATAGAGCAGAGTGTAAGACGCCATAAAAGACCCCTGGTTTAGACAACGACGTATTTGTTTTAAGTTGTTACAGCCCACCACATTAATGTTATATTTTGTTTCAGAATGATACGCGGCTGTTGAAGAAGGCGTCGCGACGAACCTTACCTCCGATGCTTATTAACCACGCGTATATGTGTATTGATAATGCCGTTTTCCTTTGTACTTGGAGCTGCAACTTAGAATAAAACAATGATTATGTTACGACGTGTTCGTGTTGTGGTTGATGGCGTGTCGATTATTGGGTCATGGTCGATGATTGTTCTGAATAGCATAATACGTACCGCTTAAAACGAAATCTTTTCAGATTGACTAAGGCCAACATAACAGAATATATTATTGATGCTTTCGTAGCTGCTGAAATATTGGTTATTACGCTTCTGTGGTTGTATTAGTTTGTTTATCAAACCTTGTCATTATTCATGCGTGAGTGTTTTACGTCGGGATATAATTAACGGAAATAATTTTGTTTAATAAAATCCTGTGTATAACGTTTGACTCCAAATGAACTCTTCTTTAACCAAATAAGTTCGGGATTACTCATTCATTAGTTATGAGGAGTTCCTCGAAAATGACTCGGAATTGTGTAATTCCCATGATATTGTTTACGACTTCAAGTTGCCCTAAAGGCGTAACCGATTTATGTATCTTTGAGCATGTGTCACCAATATGTGAGAATACACCACGTTATCGAATGGTGCTAACATGTATTCATTATGTTTGGGAACTGAGAATATAATGGCTCTCGTGGTGAACTCTTGTAAACATGTGTGCTGTTACGAGAGCAGAGCACGCCAGACACCTAGCGAGTGTGCCGACATTACATTATTCGTAATTTATGAGGAGAAACGACACTTGGAAACTCAAAATTGTACAATGTGCTTATGCATGTGCTTGAAATACCGATAAATGTGCAGCGAATGTCTACTGTTCCAATATATAAGTAGTAGTTGCTTGGACTAAAAGCGAGATTGCATGCAATGCGGCCCGCGGGATGACATTAAGTACATTTGCGTGGCGCACCTTCCGAGGGAGAAATAACAGAATAAGTTGTTTCATTTATTGGAAACATTCGACACGATGCCGGTGTCACTGCGAATCTCGTCAGGTCCACTGCATCATCAATCACACAAGAAACCATGTTTTGCAATTCAGTGATAATGCAAAAGGTACTGAGCGCCGTCGCGAAGACAGTGAATTACGTTCGCGCTCGTGGTATAAACCTTTAGCAGACCAAGCGCCTCTGGCAGAGTTTAATGCACAATATCAAAATCTCCCGTTCTATTGTAAAATGCGTTGGCTGAGTCGAGGTACAATGTAGTGTCGCGTGCACGAGCTGAGACATGAAATTAGCTTCTTCCTGGAGCAGACGTTTCCAGAGGTAAGGCCTACCGGACATCCCAGAAGCATCTGCGAATTTTCGTTTCTTGCTGACATCGTGGCGCACCATCTCAATTTGATGAATTTCAGCACAAACAAACTCTTCTATTTCGTTTCTTTCAGTTCGTTTCCGCGTTCTAGATCAAGTTGCCATTGTGGGAGACACATTTCTCAACTCTCCTGAAAACGAACTAGAAAGGCCGAACATGAACGAAGCATTTGTTGAGCTGCTGAGGCGGGAATTTGCAAAGCGTTTTACAGATCTCGGAGCTCGTACATTTGGTTCTATTTTACAAACCCTTAAAGTCGACGACGCGCCGGAAACAATGTAGATGAAGTTCACCAAAATATAATGTGGCTTTGTGGCACTCAAAGTGACATTCAATGAGGTGTATCCTTGCAATCAAATGCACTTATCGATGGAACAGTTTATAAAACTATCACACACGCCAAAATCACTTTGACGTGCATGGAGCACTTTGCATGACGACAACGCGGACCTTGAATAATG
This sequence comes from Escarpia spicata, assembly GCA_963995525.1. Taxonomy (NCBI): domain Eukaryota; kingdom Metazoa; phylum Annelida; class Polychaeta; order Sabellida; family Siboglinidae; genus Escarpia; species Escarpia spicata. The sequence goes on along the minus strand of OZ023205.1, from coordinate 44,030,302 downwards.
TGTCTTTTTAATAGTAAATTGTTCAAAATTAACCAACTCTTTATTTATACCCTGCCAAAATGAGCTAGAATGCCTTGGTGTATAGATACCTGTACCATATGCGCATCATAACAAATTGTACCAGTTTCCACGAACATTGGGCTAGTGATAACCAACAATATGAAATAACTGTGTGGCCCACTGACCTAGCCCAAGTCACTTATTTGGCCCTCCGTTCAAATAGGTTGCTTGCCCCTGATCTAAGGCAAGAAAATGGAATTTCCTCACATCGAAAGACTCTCAATAAAAGCTGTTGTAAACCAACCAACTTGACAGATGAGAACAGTTAACGAAAGTTAGTTTCCTATAAAGACTGGCTGTCTGTTCGGTTATCCAGAATCGTCAATGGTGGTGATTATTCACGGGTTGTACGCAGGATTAAACTAACTAGCGCCTGGTAAATTGCGTACAAATCGCATATTATCTTAATGTTTCGTTTACTTTTCGCCGGCCAAAAACCCAAAATGTAAACGATTTTCTTGGCTTATTAAACACAAATTAGCTGGAAATACCTTCAACAACTATATTATAGTATTCATAATTTTGTATTAATTAATACACAAAAACGTGGATCTGACAATGTCCCTTATAGAGTGAACGCTGCAGACCATGCATACAGTGTATATTCAATACGGCGCACAATCATTCCGCAATTAAACCTCACACTTTGTGCTTGCGTTGCCCAAGGTGGTAGTTTCGCTGGACATCACGGAAATGTATAAACGCCACACGCCGATGAATTCGGCAATTAAAATAGTAATGACCGCTAGCTTCTGCCTCGCCACCTGCTACAGCCGAACGGCATTCCGCATCGGCCCGGAGACAACGTAACATATCGGTACGATTACACAGGAGCAATGCGAGGGCTTACATACTGCGCCATTCTTTGCGTGTGCGGAGCTAGTCATCTTGCCTGGGCGGAACCGGGGAGAACCACGCCGGCGTCATTGTTTGCGGGTCCAGAAAAACACGATGGACCCAAAGGAGAGAACATTAGCGACGTTGGACACGATGTCGAGAAAACTACCCCGGGCGCTGATGTGTCGCTACTTGAACTGGTCGACTCGGATACATTTCTGCACGAACCCGACGCGCCGCTGACGGAACTGATTCGACGGACGGTGTTGCTGAGACGACTCAGCAAGTCGCCGGCGACCAGCGGCGGACGTGACGTCATAACGTTGACAAACGAAGAAAAGACGGCTCTGGCGAAGCAGGTGGCGCAGTGTGAAGGCGACGCTTCTGTCGCAATGAGATGTACGTAGATGTATCAATCACTCATGTCGTAAAGTCAACTATTATAATTATAAGTTGCCATTGACTGTGTGCTATGCAATACGGTTAGATAACACCTATGTCCTAAAATTAAAACATATGCTGCGGTCGCGTGCAATTTCATTGCAAAATAACAATATCGTTTTAGATATTACACATATCTCCATAAAACAGCGTGGCTGAATAATATGCTTTAATATTAGTATATTATTACTCAGTATATATTATTTGACGGAGAGGTCCCACGTTACGCGCGCACATACGTGCGCGTGCGCGTGCGCGTGCGAGTATCAGTGCGTAATAGTACACATGCACGTGTGTAGGTGCGTGTTCGAGGTTAGGAGCGTTCGTAGGTGTTTTCATATATCAGAGAGCAATACCACAAGGCCTCACAACACACACCGGCATACGGCAATCAACCTCCCTTCTCGTACATCAACATCAAACAACACACTTTCGTATGTATACTAACGAATACAGTAATACATATACATAATATTAATGATATATCAGATGACTGCATAATAAATAAGATGGCTGTGTGGTGACGACTAGCTAAGCCTTTCACATTAGTTCTATGCCGGATAACATTTGTTGTTAATGGATGTGTTTGTGTTTTAAGATTACTGCATCAACCTATCCGACGGACTCTATCACGATCCATGGAACCCCTGGTGTGGTTTTATAAAGGTAATATCGCCAATACATGTCTCTTATCTCGGCGTCTTATAATCTTAACTGATTGTATGTAATAGTCGTATTGGAATGTTGCCGGTAAAGCAATGTGTCCTAAGCAATACGTCATTAATGTAACTATATTTCATCTCAACCATATTACCTACATATTATTGCTATATTACCTGTGGAGCGCAGTAGGCTCTAGCACAGCGGTAAGAGCTCTGGACTCTCGACTGAGAGAACGCGGGTTCGAATCCTGTGCTGCAGGGTCGAACCTTGGGAAAGTTCGTTTGCTCTACATTGCTTCAGTTCACTCAGCTGTATGAATAAGTACCTGGCTATAGACAGTGGTGGATATTTGTGTACGAATAGTCTTCGCGCATCAATTGCAGCGTGGCTGAATGCTTCCCAGAGCCGTCGAGATGGTGTTTGATTGAACATGTCAGCCAGGGAGTAAAGTGTAAAGTGCATTGAGCAGGGCTGAGGACTGGATACTGCGCTATATAAGAACTGACCTTTACTTTTTTAACCTGGCGTCTAAGTTGATCAACATCTCAGTGAGCATACATCGCACTTATTTGTTCGTATTAAATAAGCACCTAAATGAATAGAGCATTTATTTATAACGTAGAAATACGCAACGAAACACACGAAACCTCCCATAAAACAGCGCAGATGTCTGGCAGTTTTGGTAATTACGTAGTTAATTATTTATTTCAGTTGAAGCTAGGCAAGTGTTTTTACATATCTCATTTTGTTCACAAAATAAAGCATAACCTGCAGTCTCTCGGTTTTTTTCTCAATAAAGGTGCCCACATAGGGAGCGATCTCGCGACAATACTAAACTCTTTTTAAACTACAACTGCTCGTGGACGTTGACCACGACTACGACTACCTGTCGGAAACAATTCAATACAATATTGTTCTCGAAATAGCAAATCCACCTTAAACTGATTTTGACTTTACTTTTCCCTTTTCATGATACTTTGGTTCACGAGAATTTAAGCACTATATCAACACATCAGCTTACTACACAACAAATTAAAAGTTATTTCCGACGGTCAAATTAAAAATGGATTACTAGCAGTTGGCCGTAGCCAATAAGCCATATTTTCAGCATATCCAGCTTGACTGTGTAGGCAGCTTTACGCCAAACAGCCCAAGCCGAACAAAGATCATTATCACTTATTAATTAGTGTGTCAACATGTGAACAATTTGCGTTCCATTAAAACTCTTGTTTGTATTGTCTCACATAAACAGGAAAGCGTGGTTTGTTTGCAGTGTACTGGCGGCGTGTCTGTACGGAAGCGCTGCAGGCAAGGCACGTGGATGGGATTTCCGGACCTGCGCCATGCCGGCCGGAAGTCAATGTGCCGTCAGCGACTGCCCGTGGACGTTGACCACGACCGTTGCCCGCAAGCGACGGACTTCGACCTATGTCGAAATGCAAAAGATGTTGACACGGGGCCTTCGCACCCGCAGGTAAGGACTAGTAATTGATTCAATAGCTTGTATTGTGTACGCGGAAAATATTTATTGAATACAAATGATAGCAGGTATGTCACATTGGTTTGATTGAAATAAAATAGATAAATAAGTATTGATAATTCTGTATAAATTCTGTATTTATTAATTGTCCAATATTTAATTTGTTAATGGATTGTCTCACAATTTCGCAAAGTAAAAAAACGTTATCCGTTTTGGTAGGGTCTTCAAATTTGTTTGGTTCGGTTCAAAATGGCTACCAGAGTCAATTTCGTTTAATATGTTTCATTCGCTAGATGGCGCTACTGTAGCACAGTGTTTTTCTGATACGTGACGATGACCAAACCTCGAGCCTCCGCATAATGCCTAATCTACTGTGCACTATAACGACTCCTAACGACAGTGAATCCTACGTCATCGGACACCTGTCCGTAACAAACACATCTACAATGAGCACTTTTGAATGTCCTGAATGACTAGTTTGGATTGTCCACTCCCTGTCAACAGCGGTGATCTGGTCAAAACGGACATATCGCGAAGTCGCGACAATATCCATTATGGGAGATATCTGACTGTGTACGGAATGTCCGCTTAAAAGGAACATTTGAAAATCCCCGTATGGGCTTTCACCGTTGTATTTACATATGAATCAAAGTAACACAGGGCACTGGCAACAGTTGAATGAAGTCCGAACTTAGCTAGCTTCCACTGTAAGTGAATTCGATATAAAACGACAGCAAGTACGATGTAATACGCGTTCAGATAGTAAGTACGGCGACATAAATGGTTAGAGGGACACTAAAGGTGTTGAGATTAACTATAGCATTTGGTATATGCAAATTATTATTATTTTTTTGTATTGAATACATGCCATTTTATAACTATTTCAGGTGGAAACTACGAAAACTGATGCCAGAAAACCGGACGTTTCCGACGTACTTTCGACGTAGCCATGCACTGGCATGAAATAGTATTTATAAAATAATTCATGTATTTTTAATTGTAACGTGTCCTAGTCGATTGGTATAATTCATTAAACTGTCTCGTTAAACAAGTATCGGTTTCGTGTTTAGAAATAAAACCAAGTCATGATCGAGTGTAGACAATTAGCAATTTAGAGTCAGTATATTAATGTAAGTTAATGTGTTTTCTAATGAAGCAGTGCTGTAGTTGTAGCTTATAAAATCATAAATAAAAACAAACAATATTATACACATAACTAATGTCAAGCGGATCTCAGGAAATCAAATATTGTGTACATAATCATAATTTTATCAACATATTATTAACAATATTGCTTAATGATGAAATGTCTTTAAACTATACTTATATTCCTTAAATTGTACAATTTGCGTCGGTGTCACATAGACTGCAAGAGTTTTAGTTTCTTTGTGTTACTACAATTTAGTTTCTTTGTGTTACTACAATTTAGTTTGCTTTCATAGAATTAAGTATATTAATATTTAGTTGTGTTGTGATAGATATAGCGTTGAATGCAGATATGTCTTTGTACAGTTAACAAGCATCAACTGTTAGTTATTGATTAAAACGTTGAATACTCATTTCCCCATTATTTATGTTGTCTCAATGTTAGACGACTTACTAGATGGCGCCACTGTCGCGGTGCATTGGAAGTGGTCTGACAATAGGGTGTCGTTCATGTAGATACAGGAACACGATTCGGGAGGAGTAACTAGGTTTGGTAACTAAGTCGGTTTATTATTAAAAAGTTGACGCGTTTTGTTCCATTCAGCATTACCCACTTCCAACAAAACACCATCAATGCTATACAAACTCCGCATTTTTACAATTGTAAACTGGGTAACAGATGGAGTGTAGCCCCTGCCAGCAGTGGGCTCCAACGATGACCGTTCCACAAGTACGTTGCATTTAAATTTCATATTTCATTGTCAGTATATTTGTATAGACATAAACGTTATATATATATATATATATATATATAAATTAAATGTTAACTTCTATATATATATATATATATATATATATATATAGAAGTTAACATTTCATTTGTGCCACCGGAAAATACCGCTACCTCTCTGACTGAACTGGTCTGCAGGGAGTGAAGTGTAAACGCTCTGAATAATCCTAACGCCTGCGTACCTTTTACAATTTCCTTTACCACGGAGGTTTCAACTACCCGCCTACAAGGACAGCTGCTGACTGCTCTATGTCGTCTTCTGCCAGCTACTAGCAACATTCCTCAAGGTGGCATATGGTTGCAATTAAACGTAGTGGGCACGCGTTAATTAAATAGTAGCTTCATACTGTCCAGCTGTCAATGTTAATTATTCTCTCGTCGCATTTGCTAAAAATGTGTCGTCCGTACACCAGATGAATGCAGATTCCGCAATGTTTCTATAATCGTGCTTCACTTCGTTTCTGGACGTTGAATTTCGCCGAGATATCGCGCTATGTTGTTGGTTGTGGTGAGCATTTTAATGATTTCGGGTCACATAAATGCCATATATATTAAACCCGAGCTTTTGTTCGCCGGGCAAAGGTATGTCGTTCAACGGAATGAGGAACCTAGCAATGCGAGTACCGACGATTATAGATACGATACACATGAGAAATATTCAAACAGTGAGTTGGACAACGATGGTGACGTGGCAGCTTACAAAAGGGGAGTAGTACCACCGGAATTTTCTCGATATTCTGGCCATGGAATTTCAAATAGACAGTCGCTTTTGGGGTTAACGCAGTCAACGCAGTATTACAGCTACGAGAGAAACAGGAACGCTGCACGTGTGGTGAAAAACTATACGAACCGACGTTCAGCATATGACGGGGGAAATGCTATACATTTCGCAAGTATGCCTGGTAGACATCCGTACGACATGGGTAAGCAGAAAAGGTACATCCAGTTTAGGGAAGCACAGGCCAATATTGAGCAACCCGCGTACTTACGAGTCATACACAAAAGCGAAAACGTCATTCGATATCCGTATCCATACAATGGTGACATCAACGAAAACTTGCCGCCAAGTGTTATTACCCGACACTCGACAACATCACGATATAACAATCATCCAACATATAACGGAATGGTTGCACAGGCCCGTTACGCTGAAAACAGCAAAAACATCAGGCAGTCAATAAATACACACGGTGGAGATAATAACTACGTGATCGCTAATTTTCAAGACATTCGCGGATATGGGAACCGGCGTAAGTTTCCGCACGCTACCCTTGATGCCAACAACCCGTACAGGGGCAACAACGCACAGGTTTTACCGAAGCCGTATATGATGTCGCCTCTTTATATAAATCCGGACAGACAGCGATATTCAAAGACCGGGCGGTTCTTCGGCAACAGACGCAACGGTAATTACCTACAGTCTTTCCATAATAACACTGCATAATGAAGTTTCTTTTATATATATATATATATATATATATATATATATATATATATATATATACATATAAAATCGTTAATATTACCTATCTTTGAATGTGTGGTAAATGTGTTCGTCCAGTAAACACTTTTACAAGAGTAAGGCCTTACCGATGAATATCATCCACTGTAGTTGTTGCTGCTGCTGCTGTTGCTTTTGCTTCTGCTGCTGCTGCTGCTGCTGCCGCTGCTACTGCCGCTGCCACTGCTGTTGCTACAGTGGCTGTTGCTGCTGATTATGATGCTACTGCTACTGCAGCTGTTTCTGCTGCTAATGCTGGTAATGCTGCTGCTGATGCTACTACTGCTGCTACTGCTGCTACTGCTGCTGCTGCTGCTGCTGCTACTGCTGCTGCTGCTGCTGCTGCTGGTGCTGCTGATGCTGTTGTTTTTGTTAGATTACTTCAGTTTCCTCCTTTCCAAAACTGTATTTAGAGTAGCAATGAAACACTGTTAGCAATAAATAAAAGATGAAGACGGTAAAGCATACTATAAAGATACCCATTTCGACGAAAAGCAATCATCATTACATGATTTCCTGAGTAAATGTTTATGAAATTGAACATACATTGAAATAGACCCAACAATAAATATTTGCTGATATAGATAAGAGATAAGCTGAATGGGAGACGAGTCTGTGTCACATTATAACAGCTGTTCATTTTTCACAGAAAATTGCACAATATTTCACAGATTATGTTTCGTTTTAGATCCGTGTCATTTGCTGAAGGAAGGTGATTACGTCATGGACGAGGCTTTTCAGGGCGTTCTCGGTCGGCGATTTGATCCCCAGTGCTTCTTCGTCAAGTGCGCAAATAATATGGCCCACGTTAACCCTTGCAGCCCGGGAACCCGGAACGGTGAACGGGGTGGAGGGTTTTGTTCACAGTCCGACACAGCGGGACGGTGTAGCTACATAAAGCCACAACGACGCTACGGCGGCGGTCGGTGATCCGTCACAATCTAAACTGTCGGGTTCTTATGAACATACTTTGTATTAGTGATGGAGAACATCGGCGCAGTTGTAGAACGTCCGGTTTTCAATCGGGGCGACTAGAGTTCGAATAATGTCGCTGCCGAGGTGATTGTTGACCAATTTAGGTCACTCCACATTGCCTTAGTTTTGTTTGACTTAGTTCAATCAGCTACGCAAAAGTATGTGAACAAGAGATATCATCGCGTGATTTTTGTCGTATGGCTTAATGCTTCCGTATTATCGATGTTGGAAATTAGACGTTTGCCCGAAAGCCACCTGAGAAGTGGGTTGACCGAAATTTCCCACGTTTCGAAATGATTATGTGTTGTCTCAAACCCTGTGTTACTGAATCACACAATATGCCCCAAACATACCTGGTGAACAGGGTAATATTAGACCGATGCATCATTGCAACAGACACGCAGACTACCACCAAACTAAATAAGCTATCGTATTATATACTGGTTGTTGGTTGTCGCACGCGTCACTCATTATGTGGGATGAAAGAGCTCTTGACAAAGACGAGTTTATATTAAAGCACATATACATTTCCGGATTACATGCTTTTAGATATTAGTTTATTAAAAAATATAACACCAGTGACAGTGATCGCATGCTTCCTCACCACAGTATAGAAAGTTTATTGATACACGAGATGCCGAACGTATCACAGTGCAAACCAACACGTAACGTGATACACACCTTCTGAGAGCTGATACCCTCATGCCGTTGCGCAGACAGACAATGTTCGACTAAAAATAAAAACGGACACCGAACCGACTGAAACATAAACTAATTGTTAACTTTTCAGTGCACCGAGTGATAAGACTTTATATGAAGCACGTGTGTGTGTGTATGTGTGTGTGTGTGTGTGTGTGTGTGTGTGTGTGTGTGTGTGTGTGTGTGTGTGTGTGTGTGTGTGTGTGTGTGTGTGTGTGTGTGTGTGTGTGTGTGTGTGTGTGTGTGTGTGTGTGTGTGTGTGTGTGTGTGTGTGTGTGTGTGTGTGTGTGTGTGTGTGTGTGTGTGTGTGTGTGTGTGACAAAGAGAGAAGGGGAGATAGAGCGTGCGTCGGTGCGTGTGTGTGCGTGCGTGCGTGTGTGTGTGTGTGCGCGTGTGTGTGTGCGTGTGCATATGCGAGTATTTGTGTGTATGTGTGTGCGTGCGTACGTGCATGGATGAGGTTGGTGGTGTGTGTTTGCGTGCGTGCGTGCGTCCGTGCGTGAGGTTGTTGGTGTGAAAGCGTGCGTGTGTGAAATAAAACACTGATTTGGACAAGAACTTATTACTGTTATTGTTGTTATTACTGTTATTTTACTGTTATTACTGTTGTTGCTGTTATTATTGTTATCAGGCAGAACTCATGAATGTGTATTTACTCAATTAGTATAGAATACATTTAGCATTTATGTTTACACGAGGGTTACATAGCCATGCTCTCTGTGCAATCGCCGCGAGTGAATGTAACTGATTTATACTAATGGAAGAATAATGCAATATTGTGGGATCGTGGTTTCCCAGAATGGAAGTTATATCAACAAATTTACCACGTTGCGATATGTTGTTATGAAACTATCAGCGTAATGAGGTAACTTTTAGGTGATGAGATAGCGTAAAAGGAGAAAGGTGTCGACATTTAGGAAAATATTGTGATGGTTTGTTGAAACGTGATTGCTGAAATGCCATTTTTTCAGAGTTGTTGGAAAAGCAAATCGTAGTGTATGAAAACAATCTACTTGAATGTGCCATAAATGGGTGAGATCAATATTTGGCGACAACACGTGACGCGTAGTCGCGTCAATTGTGGAGCTCTACTTGAAGAACCAAATGCATTTCAAGACCGGCTACTCTAAAAATAAGATATTTCAGTATGTCGGTCACCTATATATTGACACGATTACTGTTGACTGCTCTGTGGACATTGTTCTAGTTCGCGCGCCCTCTGTCCGCGACAAGATAACATAACCTGAAATGCCAACGATGTTACTCCTGACAGTAACATGACAAGAACCCGAAGATACGTGTCCACACTTGTACAGTACGTACCCGAAACGAATCGGTACGTGACGAAACGCGGATTGCATGGGCAAGGTTGTGGATATACGTGAGTGTCATCACATTGACGTTAGGGAATTCAGGTTAATAAAACAAACGTTTCTTGAGAAAAAGAAAAAAGTACCAGGCACGAAATTGCGGCAAGCGCTAGATATGATCAGCGTAGCATTCAACTATAAGAATACTACTGTATTACTAAGATGGATGAGTTATAGTATAACATACGGCTAAAGAAATAATGGAATAACATTCAGCTGAAGGAATATTAGTATAACGTTCAACTGGAGGAATACTATATTGTATAACACCTAGCAGGAGGCATAATAGTATGATATTCGGCTAGAGGAATAATAGTATGACATTCAACTGGATAAATAATGTTATAACATTCAGCTGAAGGAATAATAGTATAACGTTCAACAGGAAGAATAATAACATAATGTGCAGACTGCTGCAATGATGATAGTATAACAATTAACAAGCAAAATAGTAACAGGACTTTACTGTGGGAAAATGGTACTTATATAATTCGTATGTATGAGTAACCGTACAGCATTTAGCTGGTGGAATAATGGTATAACATTAATATGTAGGAATAACAGTATATATAACTGCTGCCTCTACGCAAAACTCGTCTGACAAAAAACATACAACGTATGCAGTTTAAAAGCAGGTATATTCTTTATTTATTGAGATCCTCATCACCATAAACATAATAAGATTCGAAACACAATAGAGCACACGAGAATAAAATGCACAATATACGTACACAGCGAAACAGTGAAGTTGTACAACGGCAGACGGTTATCACTTGAATTACGATCGGAAGTTCACCGGGATTGTATATTATTGATGTAGACGCACAATCAGCTACAATCATAAGAGAGATGTCCGGCAACAACTAATTAAATGTGTAGCACTAAGCAGTAATGCAGTAATTGGAGCGACTTAAGTAGACGGACAAAGTACGTAATCAGTAACAATACCAGTGACTCGTATCTTTCACCTTGAGTTAGCCCGCGTTCACGAATAGTCTTATCAGCGACGCTCACGCCATCCATGTAACAATTAATGTGCAGAACATGTCAGGGTAATAAACATGCATTTTTAAACATAAAAGTGCCATATTAAACCATGACGTATTGGGACAATTTGAGAAGTTAATACGTGAAATACTTGGCAATTGATCTTATATGTAAGAATAACCTTTAGTAAACATGTAAAACTGTTGCACTGGTGAATAGTTGTGCAAAACGATCTGTCTACAACTCTATCAATCTAACATTTTTGTGCAATAAGGCGTAGTGATGTTTAGACACACGGACAACGTGTATGTGGTGGTCACAATCTTACTACGTTCTCGGAAAACGTTTAAACTTCTTAAAAATGTATTTTTTCATATCACCGAACTATCTGTCAGAAATTGACACAGTAGAAATCGTATTATGCCTATTACACTATGTTTTGTGCGAACACTTCATCGATATCCTGACGAAAGTATCTACTGAATTAGTGACTCGCTGTGTGCGTTTTGTATCGCTTAATGACGTGTGTTTAACATCGGGCTGACATAACATAATAAACGTGGTACTAATCAGAAAAACAGTGCACGGTTATTATGTTTCACAGAAACGACAAACTCATTATGACCACCTGCGATGGAAAAATACACTTTGATTTTGAGTACAAGATTGCTCTAAAATACAATGTTGCATTGAGGAATTAACCCTCCAATGTTTTCTTAACATAGCACATTTCGAACATCCTGTGTTCTCAAAATATCGTAACTAGAAACATTAAGAAAATAATAACTTCATTTACAAACACGAATGCATATATACACATACATAAATAATAAATAAATTCGTTCAGCGAAACATGTTCTTGCACTGTAATCATCGAAATCACCACTGCCTACTATGTGCAAAAATTACGCATTCATATTTGTCATTACGCTATCAAACATTAAGCATGAACCGACGACAGTTTTCCAACGTATGAACAAAAAGTTTTTTGACAATGAAAGACACTTTGCAAGCCCGCGGGCTTGTGTTTGTGGTCGATCACGAACATATGTAGATCAATATAACTGCTATATAGAACATTTGGTGAACTTGTACGCGAGATACTCTTGACTATCTGATTATTAAGGACAACATTGGAATGTCACACGCCCTCGGATCTGGGTAAAGGAAACCGGCATGCGAGTGTGAATCCTCCTCGCGACAACTTGGCTCCGTACAGCGTCGCACACCGACGCTTCCTTGGTCGTTGCACGTCACTTCCGGTATGGAATGAGATCAATATCGGTTCAGCCGCGATACCAGTACGGCATATATAGTCAGATGTCATAATACGGGATCTTATTGATCTGAAAATGCACAATCTTGCTTCGTCCGTGTCGATTCCAGCCTTTGCAGTAGAAGTTATTGACGTCGTCTCGCATCGTGTCGTAAGCGTCGATGCCTAGCGTGAGCAACTTGGACGCCCTGTTGACGGATCTCGACTCCTTGTTGTCGTCGACAATGCCGGGTCGGATTATCACCCCCGGGGATGCCGAACTGAGGGGCATGATTGTGTAGGGACCCAGCTGGCGCTGCAAAGTACAAAGACATATTGTCATTAAAAGTTGTCCAATTAAAGGCATTATATATTCGGTATTTCCATTCTATAACGTATATGCTGTGTACGTATTGCTGTTGAGAGAGTTTTGTGTTGCTTTCAATATAAATGTGTTAGAATGTTGATAGCTACAGCATATTACGTGCCAGCCAGGAATAATGTGTATAGGTAAATCAATCGACCACTGCGCCATTTGTTGTGATCACTCGATACGGTATGTGTATATCTGCGAAACGTTATACTTACTTAAGACATCTGCCTAGGTTGTGCGCGTAGCTCAGATTACATTATTGCTGACAATTACGCAAATACTAGCATCGAATCACACAGAAACAATAAGTTGTTTTTTAATTAACGCGTTGATTTAAATAATTCGGGAAAAAGATCAGTTTAAGCTTAAGAAATTACGCAGATAATCCTCTCATGGTAGCATTTAAATTGCTACTCACCCAGGCCATAGTAGTATCATATTCATGTATAAAACTACTTTCACAAATTCGACATCATTCGCAATGCAAGCATAACACCATTGTCATAGACTGCGGGATATGACAGAAGCAAAAGAGAGAAAAGAGAAAGAGGATTGACATTGGACGAGTTCGGGGTGTAGTGCAGCTTAACCGAAACATTAGTAAGAAGCAGGGTGGCGTATGCGGGTCACTCGATGAGAATGTATGCGTGCAGACTACAGACTACCGAAGAGAGTAGAGGCGGATAAACACAAAAGGCCGCAAGAAATATGGAAGACCGCAGCTGAGTCGGAAGAACTGCATGACGAAGGAATTGAGAAAGTTTGAGGAAGATAACAAGTGGACGGGGGGGGGGCTGCTACGATAAGAGCAGAGCAACAGGACACGAGGTAAAATTCACCTCTGCATAAGAAAGAAAGACAATACTGGTTGAACTGCTTAAACAACGTGAACACGCGGCAAAACATGCAGCCACATTTCTGAAAGTTTTATGGAACAATCCAAACTTTCACAAAGGCCTGTGCGAAGTGGGAGAAACTTACGTAGAAGCTGATGAAGGGAACGTCTTCCACTCGTACACCCCCTTTCACCTGGCAGCTGATGGTAATTGTGTCTCCCGGATAAAAGTCGATATCCATCGGCGTGACGGACACGTCTAGAATCTCGTAGGAGCGGTACTGTCTGCGTGGGTGTTCAATGGCCGTGGCGTATGTGGCCGTCATGAGGCAGGATACTAATGCGTACAACGCCACCATTCTATAAAGAGACAAAGCACAATACAATGAGTGTACCGCCTAAGTAGGTGAGTATCAATAGAAGTCTCAATGACGTCACATTTTCTGTTGGGTGACGCGTTGTGCTGCAGACTTCACGGCGCCATCATTGTGTGAGCAAGATACAAAATAGAATACAACATAACAGAAACAATACTTATTGACGGATCCTGATTTTGGCGTCACAAGATAGGGAGCGTGAGCTCCGTCAAACTTTGCCTTAGCAACCATGTTTACGTGTACATTTTAAAGGCGGAATATTCGACATTTTTGCACATTCGTCTCTGACAACAATATTGCGCAAAAAGGAACAATTAGGCCGGAATTTCAACGAAATATACGACAGAAATTCCAGCGACTTCACCTTAGCGGCACCATTTACTTAGCTTATCAGACCTCGTCGCTATAAGAAAAAGGTGACGGCCGTAATTGATCCGTCATTTTTGTTGTTGCGTCAAACCCCAGACAACAGTATTATTTTAGGAAAACTGGCGTATGGAAATATACGTCATCAACGTCAGTTCCAATCGCTGGCCAAATATTGTCGAAGCTGTACGTTATTTGAACGGGCAAATATACACGCCAATCACACAGCACGAGAGTAAAATGTTTAGTAATACATATCACGCTGATTCGTTACGCACACAATATGTATGTTGCGACACGTTACTAAGTGGCATTTGCAGACACACAACACTGCATAACCTCATGCTAGCAAAGTGACTCGGACGCCAACGTCAATGTGCAGCTGAAGCACTGTGCTCGGGTTTCCGAAACAATTGGTGCCAAAGAAGTAATTGTATTACTATTACGATTCTGCTTGTGAGTGGAGCAGTTAATATTAAATCACTGCAAACAAAATACACGTGTTAACGTGTTTAAATTATGTGCAAATGCCTACTTATTTGATAAAGGGAATGGTGGACGTAACGTGATTCCAAACATGTCCAATGTATGGCGTTGTGAAACGCAGCGTAAAGCTTAACACAATGTAAGCTGACCTGACCTGACACGATCTCGCACAAGTGTGTATACGCTCATACTCGGTACTTTTATTGTTGAGTTATTACACTGCATGTTTCTAGAACAGGAATAATATACTGTAAATAGTTCAAATGTAGATACTCTCTTTGCTGCAACAGGATTGTTATTGCGTCGTCTTCAAAGTTACAGTATTATAAAAATGCCAACGCATTGCCAACGTGGTTGTTATGAATCGTTTGCATGGAAGCGTGGTAGTAGTATCAATTATGTATACACTAACCGTGGTTGCACAACAAGAGCGCGCGCGAACCCGTTAACACTCAGACCCTAATTGCTCACGAGCATTACACGCGTACTGCAATTAAAGAAACATATTCGTTTCGTGGTAGCACGCTTGCATCGCATGCGTGGAATAGGTTATTTTTTATAGAACTCTTTATCATAAAATGAGCAAATCGTACTATTTACGTCTCCCCGTGGTTAGTCGACATCCCTCTTAAACATTCTACTAGTTTGCAGTTACTGAGCGATGATTATTATGTCTACATATTTGGTAACACGGTAGCTAAACTGCGTTGGAATTTATGAGTGTTTTGAAAGACATTCTCCTGCTTAAATACAGAGCGATTGCAGACATATAAAACATTCCAATATAATTTTATAATATAATGCAATTTCATGTGAAAAACCGTGGAAGTTGCCGTACACTTCGCCGGCATTATATAATAAACTTTATGTCCAAACCTGGCTCCACAACAAGACAGTAACGACAGTCGACAAACAATGTGATTCATCAACATGGCTACACGTAATTGACGATAGTCACCCGTTCGGGGATATTCACAAGTTACTACACAAATGGCACCTCTTGAAAGCAGTTGTCGTTACCTGTGCGTGAACAAATACCGGATCGTCTTTAACGTCCCCTCCGAGCCCGATAAGCATGGAAGACTGTCCGAGTTCATCACAACACCTGAGCTACTTAGCTGTGGTGTCAACATGCACAAGAGACACGTCTCTGATAACTACTCCGATCACCCCGACAACGGTCGATGTATATACGAAGTGGTCTTAATTTCTGTCCTTTTCGCTAACACTCGTAAGACAATCTGCTGGTACGAGAGCTTTAGCGCACGTTATACTCTCGCTGAACACGCTGTAGTAAGTTTGATAACTGGCATCTCTCGGCGATGACTCGTGTTTATATCGCCTCAGCGCATGACACGCTGCCGCGGCGGTTTCATAATATTGGCTGAGCGAATCACAAGTGGGTGATATCACGAATTGGCTCACTTGTGAACTACGCAGTGACATACAGGGTTCATCGATAGGGCACATCGTCGAAGTATCAAGTGGAGAGCGATTCGAGTGCTGTTTCGAACATTTGCAGGTTGCCTATATTTGACCAAACATGGTCGGACCGTGAACGTTTCGTATGGATAAGACACGTCATTTGTTTTCCACAAATGCGGATACGTTGGTTGTGAGAATGGTATAAAATGATGATGTTTACGATACATTTCGTGTTGCTGTGGAGTGTCCTAAGACAAAACATCACTTCTCTCAGTGTTCGTTTTGTCTTGTGGACCTTCTGCAAGCATGACACATGTTTAAACCAATGACATAAAGCCTCCTAGCTGCCCTACCCTACATAAAATGTTGAACTGCAATGACCTTTTGATATCCGTGAACATATAAGAAAACGACCAACGTGGGCCCAAACTCTGCAAGCTTATTGCAGGACAGAAAATAAACATCTTTGTTAAACAATACACCGATGCGTGGCACTAATCGTAGCCACTGCTACTCTCCATAAACAAACATCGACACAGATGTCTTGTAGTATTAAACATCAACGTCTTAAGATGGCTCTTAAGTTTGAAGGCGTTCGACGAGAGAGCGTACTTAGGATGGGCTGTATATATTTTCCATTATGAGTCTGTACTCAATTACCTACACCACTGTGGGTAGCCACAAGAGTGGTATCCTAGCCGCTGGAACAGATGACGGAACTAAAGATTACAATAAAACACATTAGCTGTGGGTAGTGTGAAATTTATCTTTGCATACAAAATGTGTTATGTTTGCGTTTGGGGTGTACTTTCCCATATCGTATATCACTAAGTATTCTTCTAGACAAGTAATTTTGATAAATTTTTGTGTTTTTTAAAACATATGTTTATAAGCTATTGCTCTGTATTTTAAATATTTAAAAAAATGATTTACCATTACACTACAGGTGTGTGTGTGTAAGTTGATTCGTAAAGTTTATGCATTTCGACTGTACAAAACTCAAACTGGTGTATCCACCATTTGATGTTCAAGTTTACGAAAAAGTAGATAACAAAATATAAATAAGGTTACATAACAACATAACACAAAATAATAGTTTGGTTACGTAGTTTCATATAACAACCGCGCATGTAATACTGTAATACATCCCACGTTATCAAACGCAATCAGAGCTGGCATTATGTTCTGCATGTACTCTGATTCCTTCTCTATACTTGACTCATCCGCTACAATTGTCTAGTTTGATAACATCGAATTATCTCTCCTTTCAATTTGAGTCGTCATTTGAGTCACCCATAGCGCAATCAACCATCAATTGTAGCAGTATCCAAGTAATTGTACGCGCCTAGATACACTACGTGTGTTCGTGGTTGTGCCCCGGCTACACGCGACGTAGTTGGCACACTGACCTTCAACCGGCGAACGCTGAGGGGGCCAACGACCGCCTCGACTAGGCGTAAACGTTAGCCCGAATCGAGGCATGCTCGACAGAATCATTATGTGCTTGAGTCAGATGCACTGACATAACCTGCTAGCGTTATGATAAGCATATAGCACGTGTGATCTGCCACGGCAAAATGGGTGTTAGGTTACACAATTGTTAAATACAGTCTTGTATCCTTCCGGATTGCACTGATCATATGTTTTAGACTGACACTTCATCTGTTGGAACCTATTCAGCAGTGTGTGATTTGTTGCTAGAATCGAAACGCTTTAACAAGCGACATTGTGCGACACGATGTAATTTCCACTCATCTTGTCTAGAGTTTTTTAATCCGTGAGTTCGTAAATGCATTTATTTCATTAGTTTTGAATAACTTATCGGTGGAAATAACCCGGACGTTGGAAGATCACATTATAAAATACGCGTTTCTGCTAAAATCAAAAAATTACGGCACGTGACTTGGACAGCTGTTTTGGCTCGTGCATATGTGTTGACCCTGTACGGACACCGTCGTCCAACTTTTCGACATCAAATCATCGCCTTGCTTCTTCTTCTCTGTTGTATGACTTGATTAAAGTGAGCCAGTCTGTTCCTCTACACGGAATTAGCCAGCGTCGTAATTTGTAATAGGAAGTCTGCCGCGTAAAACGTGGGAAAACGGATAATCGTTGAACATCAAAGGGCATATAACTCAGCCCGCCTCGGCCGTACAACCAATAAAGTTTGTTTTGAAACTAAGTGTTTTGTTTACCATTTGCACAAGCTCCGGGTTCGTATCTTCCAAATTGCGAACGTTGTTACTGGCTTGCTAAACACAATTTGGCGGGTAGTATACCTTCAACATAGTTACTATAGTCTTAAGAACATTATATAAAATAATAAATGAAATGCTAGAAACTGACATGCCTCCTTTTAATGAATGAGGTTTAATGGAGAGAAACACGCTATAACGGCCTGACCCAAATGAGACCAAAGTGCACCGGCATGTCACCATGAAGAGTGACATGGTAGGTCGTTCAAAGTTGTCTGACCAACAAGCCAACGTCGTTCTGCTGCTTACAAACGTAAAGGACAAAACTGGGTCAAAGGTCGTGAAACTCATGATTAGCAATGCTATCAGAAACGGTACCTGGATCGGACGAAAAACCTGTGTGTTTTTGTGCGTGTGATTGCATGTATACATGTGTGTTTAACTGCATGAATATGTTTGCGTGTAGCGCGTGTCCACGATGAAAACGCGACCGGATTCGTCACGAATTCCATTTACAATAAACCACGGTTTCCATTAGCTTCCGCGTTACGCTTCCGGATGAAACAACTTCCTTTATTATTTACTACGGCTAAATCACTAAAACTCATTCACAAAATTGTTCTCTAAGCCCATTGGCAATTAAATCGTCCTCTACTTTTATCGCATTACGCGGGGTAATGGTCGATTTGTGACAATAAAAGAAATTATTGTCATGCCGTAAACGTTTCAGATCACTTATCTGCGGAACAAATATTACAGCACTCCAACCTGCAACCGCTGGAAAATCGTCGGACCTACATGCATAAAAGCCGAGACATTTACGCGTCACATTATCCGTGATGTATGACTTCCGCCACAACAATTACCTGTCGCTGATTATGTGTGCAATCCCTTAATATCCAAGCTAGCGTTACCCTTACAATGGTCAGAACGTTTTACTCTAAAAGCCTTCTTCGTGAATGAAAACGATAATGGCGCTCTTTGGAAGTTGATTTTCCGTCAGATGGCGTTCCAGAACCGATGGACTTGGTGTTGTGATGTTGCGCTTATATTAATTTGATTGCGTGTGCGTGATGCAGTCGTGAACATGTGCCTCGCGTGCTACCGACGCCACGTGTCATACTGGTGCGATGCACTTTCTGCGGTTAGCCACACCACTTAAAACAGGCCTCGGTCACAAGAGAACTCCTACATACGGTAATATTACGACTAATATATCAGATTAATGACATCGAATAGTGATAAACTTTCCTGTGCGCGCACACAACCCCGCATTCCCACAAAGGTACATTATCATCACAAACGTAACAGGATTGTTGTCTAGGGCTACTAGCGTTGCGTGTCTATTGTTTTAGCGAACTGATTTCCAAAGTTAATGATATTGACCAGTTATGACACAATTGATTAAACGAAACAATACTCCGCAAGAGAACAACGTGTCCAACAACTGTTCACCTTCCTGATATGTTTTATCAATTTGGGTTCGTTGTTAGCACTTGTATAGTTAGTACGTCATTTGATCCATTCATGTTTCGTCCTCTGTCAGTTTGAATACTTTATGACATTTAATCTCGTTTCTAACATTACTTTACGTCTAGTTGATATGTCTTTCTGCACCGAAACAAGTACGACTACCAATACACACCTAACTGCTCAATACATCAAACACTTCTATAGGATCTCTTCTTAAGCGAGTTTTGTGTTGCTAAACCACATTTAATAATGCGATTTTTCGAACAACAATCTATCCGGTCTGTAAGTAGCTTAGTTGCTCTCCTCTGCAGTTTTTTTAGTGTGTTTATCAATTTATATGTCACCCCGACTATGTTACACGTGCACGTGGGCAGGCTCGTGCATGACCAACGCATGTACACTACAGACACGACAACTGATACTTAGTACAACATGTGTGCCTGATAAGTATTGCACTCAAACTGACATCAGTCGAATGCTGCCGTGTGTATTAGGTTCACGGAACAGAACGTCCAACTGCACTTAACTTTCGTTGGTGTTAAAAAATGCGTGCTCATCCCTCATGACATTTGTATTTCTTGAGGGCACAAAGGTAGCTGAGTAGTGTTTTTACCCAATAATGCACGTTCGATTATTCAATATGTATGTTTTATTTAGAGCACCACAAAACGCGTCGATGGTGACATAGCGTGGGCACCCGGACACGCGCAATAATAATAAATGATGTGCATGAGCACACAGTAGGCCCCAAGCATCCTTAATTTTGTCAAACACTTTAACGCAAAGCAGTGTATAGTAACGTCATTATATTAATGTACTGCCTGTTCAGAGAGATTTAAGCAGCTGCAATATGTTTTTTTACAATTCGAAAATTAATAGCGTACCGGAGTTCTCGCTTCGCATTGATCAGCTGCTACAGTGGTCATCAGAGGTTTGGCAAGGAGACGTTTTGCGACGGTGCCAGGTCAAGACAAAGTAGACGCTTGGAGCATTGTCCTGGATGAGCATCCGTTAATGTTGAAAAGACAGTAACAGTATCTAAGCGCCGTCCTACTAATGGGCATTTGCAATCTTCCATCACGGGTGTGGAGTTTCCGTTGTAACAGGCCGAGAATAGTTCTGTGGCAGAAGTGGATCCTACAAGGACCATGCCAGAAATAGGAAATTCTTCAAAGCTGGTTTGCTCTAAAACCTAACTGCGATGATACATTTTCTAAACATAGATGTAAATACATATACATGTGCAAATACCCGCAGGCACGGCAAATCAATTGATAAGCAACGTTTATCGGGCCGGTCAAGTTGTTCATTGAGGTTGTGCGCGCACGTGCGGCGTACTCCTGGCACGGGGACACAGTCCACACCCACCACAGTAACGTACGTGGTCGGCCAGTGTAGGCCTATGATACCATTCACTCTCCAATATCTGCGGCTGGCTGTGCCACAAAAAGTTCGACAAACATGGCATTTCGCCAGCCCCTTTTGCATAAGGCCACTGATTTACTCTCTGGAGTCATCTTAGACGTGTGACGAGCACTGACTGTTTTGGCGCGGACTCGATCCGCTGGGATTCGCGGAAAAATACTGAATCGCTACACCTTTTGGCAAACAAGTTATGCGATCTCGATAATCATTAATGAAAACATTCATCATTCAAATGTATCCACCTCCTGATTCTGCCCAGCGTGAGTATTTCTAATGTTTGTATTATCTTTTTTGGTTGTAATATAGTGACGTAGGCAACATGAATAATCGCAATATCAACATTTTGCAGTGCCATAATCTAATGCATTCCCAACTTGACTTTGGCCGTCAGTGTATTTTCTGGAAAGACTTACGGTAATTGAAGGTCTATCAAACAATCAAATGTTCTTCAAATACATCACACGTTATAAGATTTTCTCAAAATTACGTTACAATCCACAACATAGCAAATATTGACAGTATTTGGCACATTACCCCGTTATAAACACGAGGGAATATCGCAATTAATGTAATGGATTCAAACAAACTTTATTGTCCGACTACAACCATATCGCGACGGATTCATATTGTATTTTGTGTACGTGATGAAAAGGCTCAAAGATAAACGATGGTGATCCATACAGGGCGTAGGTCGTCAGTTAAAGACATCTGCTCGATTACCAGAAACTCATCCATGAAGAGCTTTGACCTATTGACCTATTGACCTAGACTAAACGCTCCATGACCCACATAAATAGTAAGTGCATAGAGTGGCCAATGATACATTGAGTGCTAATGACGTAAACATTGGCCGTGCCTGTTGTCGTGTTGACTGTTGTTTTAAGTAGGCCAATTTGTACGGGCGATTTTCGAGAGTAAGATTAAACACTACCCGCTTGACGACTGTAGTTGGCAGGCCGAACCGTTTTTTATTAATCATTACGGCTGTAAAAACCGGAACAAACAGGAACAAGTGTTTAACACAGATCCGCAAAAACATTTACGCTGTAAGTTGGGGATCTTGACAGTTTTAGTACAGGACGGTGCATTTGCAAACTGTTATCGTTGTAATACAGGACCGTGCAGGGGTGTATTACTGTTGTAATACAGGACCGTGCAGGGATGTATTACTGTTGTAACAGCTGACAATATAACAACACATTACATTTCTGCAGAATAATGCGCCATTCGTTGTGTTGTATTGGAATAAGTTGCAGTGTCATTTTCGATATTATCAAACTAATGGTTTGGTTTTACAATAATACCAATGAGCCCGTACTACATAAACATAATCATTATAATATGAATACAGATATTCTCCTACCAGCGATTGCAAAGTTCTTTAAAGCTCAGCTACGTGCATTGCCTGTCACTGCATAAAGCAATCATTTACGTGTGTCTGTCTGTATGTGTGTGCGTGTGTTTGTGTGCGTGTGTGCGTGTGTTTGTGTGCGTGTGTGCGTGTGTTTGTGTGCGTGTGTGCGTGTGTGCGTGTGTGCGTGTGTGCGTGTGTGCGTGTGTGCGTGTGTGCGTGTGTGCGTGTGTGCGTGTGTGCGTGTGTGCGTGTGTGCGTGTGTGCGTGTGTGCGTGTGTGCGTGTGTGCGTGTGTGCGTGTGTGTGCACGCGTGTGCGTGTGTGTGCACGCGTGTGTGTGCACGCGTGTGCGTGTGTGTGCGTGTGTGTGCGTGTGTGTGCGTGTGTGTGCGTGTGTGTGCGTGTGTGTGTGTGTATGTGTGTGTGCGTGCGTGTGGGTATGTGTGGACATACGTGTATATGCTTATATGTGTACAAGCGTGGATGCATGCGTGCGTTCGTGTGTGTGTGTGTGTGTGTTTGTTTGAATAACCGATCCTTAGTTTCCCGATATTATACATACGCGTTGACCACTGCACTTCCGCGGGGAGTTGGCATTGGACATATTGACAACATACTAGAGTTGAAACCACGCACGCACTCGCGTGAAATGTGCCTTTTCCGTATAGTCTCGTGCCATTTCCGGGTTTACTGTTTGCTTAGCCACGCCCGCTTCCCTGGAATACTTCTCACGTCAGAGCACCCACGTGATCCGAAATCAGACGTCAAAGTCAACAACCACCCATCAAGAGGCAGAGACTAGAATGCGTTATCACAAAGTCACTGCACACTGGCGTTGTTTCAATAAACACTGAATGGCTGACGGAATACGTCAACGAGGAGGCGATGTTATTTGCGCTAAGCGAAGACGCTAGGGTGTATTTGCTCGCTTGATACATCGCCAGGCACGTACTGTGAGGGGATTGCGTAGGAAGAATCAACACAGATTGACCTATGTTCGGCCGTTATGGGAGAAATACGAAGATTATCCACATTAGCCTAATTTACATTTGTACGTTACATCCCCGCCGACGAAATCCTAAAGTACACACACACGCCCATTGCCCACAAACGCACACCATCCAGACACAGAGACGTGCGTACATGCACACGAGTACTATTTGCACACAAAGTCACACCTGGATTGACAAAGTTGCATTTGAGCTATCCATCACATGATCTGCTACCTCCGTCACGCCACCAAAAATGGATTCCGACACGTCGTGCATTAGAGCATTTCGTCGTACATTTTGTTGAGGTTCTGGCCACCAAACTGAATCTTTATGATACAAACATACAGTTGTCACGCTTGAAACTTTGCCTTAAATTTTTGTCACAAAGAAAAAACCTTTGGGGGTCAGAAACAAAACATATGACGGAATGTACGAACGCTCCGGGTGTATCGCAGCCATTTTCCGATGGCATGACGGACCTTTTGCTACGCAATAGGTCACGTGAAGGATAGTTCAATTTTATAATGTTTCTACCTAACGACAACCCCTGGCGTGGAATTATATCGTGCTCACAAATAGACTATTGTCTTCCGGGGATGTGATATTTTGCATACCGATGTAAAACGTTATCCGGGAAAGGTAAAGGTCGTGCAAAGATATAAGGCGACAGTATATAAAAATAATAAGAAGAAGAAGACGAAAAAGTTAAAGAATAGAAAATACAACAGGAACAAGAAAAATCAATGTCGTTAAGAAATCAACCAAAACCCGCGACGCGGTGGTCTAATAAAATTTCCGTTGTTCGAATCGTGCAAATAACAGTGTGCATAGATAGTTCACAATAATTAGACATTGAAAACAAGGCGTGTGCATCTCCGGAGAGGCTTCGTCAAATGTTGCGCGTCAGCAGACCTGGAGCATGGCGCGGTGACACTGTATTGTGAGCACTGCCGAGACAGATTCATTGTATTGCCGAGATCGCGTCATTGTATTGACGGATGGGAATATGACGCTGATGGAACGGGAATAAGGCGAAGTCTAGCGGAAATGACACTCATACACGACTGTCTGGCTGAGTCTGTGTAATATTGCGCTATTTGTGTAGGTTTCGTCTCCTCCCGGGTGCCGAGGTGCGCCCGCCTCGTCCTGTGATCAATCATTTCCTTGGCCAAAAGGCCTCTGATCTACCAACTGACAAAATGTAATTATTTAGAGATGTTGACTTTCGTGTTAGCTGATCGCCCGATAGTGGACGATTCTAGTGGTGAGCCACTCTCGGGAGAGCACAGATGTGGCGTTAAGGCAACTAGCGGGAAATATCGTTTAGCCTGACGTATAAACAGCAGCCAATAGCAGAAATTCAATGATCATCAGCGTAAACAAATTAAAGATCAAAAGCAGGGGCGGATCCAGGATGAGTCTAGGGGGGGCACTGGCGGCCGAACCAAATGGTGTACAATTTGTTTCGCTGCCGCGCCGCCGTAACTTCCGCTCCGCTGTCTCGGCTCGACTGGCGACATCGGAAGACGCTGCTGTTGAAAATATTTCGCCGCCGCGTCGACGTAGCTTCACCTTATTAACCTTATTGTACGACGAACGGGGGCGAATTCCAAACGTTCGAATGCATCGCGATAGCCGTTGTCGCGCCATTCAGAAGCGTCATTTTTTTCAAATGTATTGCGTAATGTTTACTTATTTACCGAGCCCATAACCCAACGTTAACAATTGTCAATCAAATCAGCATCACTCACGGATCGCTACTGTGAAGCAACTGACTCCAACTTCAACTATGCTGGGTCCATACGATATGCAGCACGTCAAGAACAATTGGAACATAAGCATATTTAACTTCCATTATACTGTCGCGATAGTATCGCGTTTGTCATGAGGCTAGCTATCCCCGACAGTCACCCCTTGATAACACAGTGTCGTTGCCTATATTGTTCCTATCAAATCGCACTGATGTACTAATTTATCGTGAAGAAGCAAATAGTAAAACTATTATTGTTGCCGCTTTAAAGAAAGACTGCTGCCAACAAGAACACCACTCAAGTGCGTTTCTTCATTGCTCGGTCTGTAATAGCCATCTACTCGTGCATTGGCGTGTCGAGTAAAACATGGACTCTCTGTTTAATAATTGTATCCACATACCAAATTGTCTGAGATCAGGTTGAATATTTTTGGAATTGTTATGTTGCGTCCACATCGCTGCAGATTTTTTTCGAGAGAAAGACGGTGTTAACGTGTTTGTTTGAATATGATCAATGGCGTAGAGACACTTCCGGGGGCCGAACAATGCAGATAGTGTAACAACATGGGGAACGATAGCATCACCACAGCGCCGCCTGTGGGCGCCACTGTGACGTCACAATTGATGTCCTCTCTTGTGATGGTAATTACAACATAGTATAATAGACAACAGCTTCGGGAAGTGGCACAATGCAACCATTTTCGTCTGGTTAATATTACAATAATACTACCAAATGCAAGAAGATGAAACATTTTACCGAGTCTGATATTTTAGAGCAGCTCGATTAAATAAACTTCACTTCCTGTCTGGGCTATAACGACGCCGTTGACATCTAACAAATTGCTGCGTATGACGTTGCTCAACAATACTATTGAAATGACAATAGTATTGTTATGCTACGTCTTACGTAAACATATGCATTATAACACAAGAAACTGAATATCGAAGTTTGAAGTCAAACAGGGTTGACAATCGAATTCAGACAGTATTTGAAATGTGTTTTTATCATGAGTGCTTCCTTCCGGTGTGGAGTTGCAGAACCGCTGAAATTAAGTTCGATTGAGACGAGTGTTGCATGACAACAATCGATGACGTGCTGTCTAAAGAATGGAACAACAACTGTTCGGAAAGACAATGTCAAGAAAATCAACCATAAGTATATACTCACATCTTGATGGAAATGTCCGTCATATTGCCGTTTGTCTTTGACCAATTCCGCTACTTGCAATTGTGATTCTCAACTGTTCAGTTGTCTAACGATTGTAGATGTTTTCCGTATGTGTGAGCAGCAAGCGCAGTCTGTCGCAAAGCTGGTTTCTGATGGTCCTGCGGCTGAGCGTCTCCGTCAGGTATCTGCCAAGACGATGCACCACATCCGGCTTATGTAGCCCGCCACTGGTGGCGTTATCGGAAGTCAGAAGCGTGACGTCATTAAATCTGCCACGGAGTGGGAAATATGTTTGATCGTATCCGTTAATAGTTGTCGTTTATTGGCGGCAACACGCGAAAAGGCGTTCGTGTTTCGTAGCGCCGCCCCCTGCAGTGCTGCTGTCGCTACGTCACACGCCGTAGTGTGAGTGATACGATGGCGGCGCATGCGCACTGCCGGTCACTCGGGAGGTGACAACGATTTAAAAGGTACGCGAAGCTGACGAACGGCTGCTGCGGGATGTCCTGCAGTCGTCGCGATTAGGTCGCTACGCACTGACGCTACGGCGCTATGCCTTGTCTCACTCATATCGCGTTATCGAATAGTCCTATGATGTAATGCGTTGTTTATGCCATTCGTAACAATTTAAATCATTTTGCAAATAGCTCTGCGATGTGGTTGCGATTGTGCGACAAATGCATGTACCTTATAACCCACTGGTTTATAATGTCACGGACGTTATGTCATTATAACCTTAGCTTGGTCACCACTCAGTTTAATTATTATTTTAGTCATTCATTGTCACAAACATGTAGGCTAACCTTCCATATACGTCATATTACCCAAGTCGTGTCTGGTTGAAGGTCATAGTATTCTAAAACATATCTTGAATGCAAACCACACGATGTGTTATCGTTATCTTCAAAATGAATTCACACGTACAGCTGATTCCACATACTTGTGAACCGTCAAATCTAGAAACCACATCCGCATTCACGCAACACTAATAAGTAGATATATCGCATGTATCCAAGAAATAAATAAGTCACAGCGAATACATAAATATATTTTAACAAGTAGAAGCGAACTTTATAATTCAAAATCATGGACATTATACCTATTACTTTTGACGTGACCTTTTGCCCGATTTCATTTGTCCAACGATACTACCCAATTTAACATCTGATATCTGAAGAGTTTTATCCTTGGCGAGATTTGAAAAATCAAGTGTGAAATGTTTAGATATACACCCCTTGATGAACGTAGACAGATTCAGTCAGGTCAACACATTGTCGCATGATGTCACGGACACTCACACAGACACAGACACACGGACACACGCGCACACGCGCGCACTCGCGCACTCGCTCAAACGCGCAAACGCGCACACGCGCACACGCGCACACGCGCGCACGCGCGCACACACGCACGAACGCGCACACGCGCACGAACGCACGAACGCACGAACGCACGAACGCACGAACGCACGAACGCACGAACGCACGAACGCACGCGCGCAAGCACACACAAACTAACACACGCAGCACTGGATGTCACCGGTATGGTAAATTATGGATTCATATTTTCGACATCGTACCATTTAGTATTAACCACGTACGCTGAACAATTTGTTATAAACTTTCAAGCACGCACGCACGCTCGTTCGCGCATGTTTGCACGCACGCATACACCACGCCACACTGGAATAATATCCTTTAAATAGTGCCCTTTCCTCCAATAAAACAATTGTCCTCTAGACTTTCCCTCTTGGGTATCCAGCCGAGTCTTTCTACACATAAACGTCCTAGAATAGATGCCCTTTGGGAAACAACGTACCAAGGCCCAGTTCGTCCCAGTGGATTTGCCTTTTCTCTATTATTCTTCCCCCAGCATGAATGCAACATGCTTTGACAGACAAAATATAGTGATGCTGAAATAAGACGCAGAGCGAAGGACATATGAAATGGACCTGTAGGCAACTACACAACTTCTGTATATTGTCCTGAGTTGTAAGATAATAACAAGAGGAGCTACCTAGTTGTTTATTTTTCACAGAACGATGTAACGTCCGGCTTTGACGAGATGTAAAATAATTATGTTAAATGTCATTGCTAGTAAAAGCAAAAGCGGACATTTAATTATCAGTCGTTTTTTATTAGTTACTCCACAGAAACTAATCCAAGCAAGTTTGCACGAATTCAATAACATACATATCAGACGTTCAATATAGTAATTATGCAAGTGGTGCGTTTAAATGTGTAGATGTTATCATGTATAATTAATGATAGCCCACTGAAAAAACTCTGTTATGGCAACCTTTGTAATAACCTGCATGTCGCAAAAATTATCACGATGTTGCTCTGTTAATAAATAAACATGATGGTTTCTACGTTACTCAATACTGCGTTTGGATTAGGAGTAGCGATAAACACTGCATCGACACGTCATATCAATACATCGGTCGGATAAATCCAGAGTACCTAATCACCTGGAAATCTCACAGTGCAAAATGTTAGCATTAGCGGAAATATACGACCTTCATTGGTTATCTAAACGACTGTTTTCCGGACATTTCTTGCAGTTTCATTAATAACACAAAACTATTTATGACATATCGGCGTTGGTTAAAACAAAATATCATATCATACATGTTACTACTCAGTATACGCGATTTAGCGATTAATAAAAATATAGTAGATGAGTTTCGTCATTAAAGTACATATTTGAGTACAATAACTTAACGTGTCACTATGTCATATTCTCGTTTTATACAATCAATTTCGGATGGTTAACACATTACAGTAATATATGTATATATCAAAACTTGAAGCATAGCGTTGTTATATCATGTTTACGTTCGAATCCTGGCGTTTACGCTATAAATAATCCGCAAGCTCTGTGTCGGTTAAACGATGACAATCCTTGTGCAATAATTATAAAAGGTGTTTGTAAAGTAAACGTTACTGCTGTGTATATTACGATAATGCAATTCTCAATTAAAATTACCATATGAGGTGTGAACCGCTCTAGGCGCGGTAAAGCCACTCGTATCGCTGACCTGACGATACAGACGTAGACATGATTGTCAGCGAACAAGTATATGCAAACACAATTTATGTTCTCTCACGCACGAAAGGCTTGGGACATGAATGGAAGGCTTGTGTTGCAAGTGCAAATGAAAGTTATATGAGAGGATTACTTGTAGTAGCTCCTAAGAAAATACTGGCAACGCTTCCTGTATTGTGGTGGATTATTTTAATCAAACAGGAGTAACCAAACAGTGGCGAGGCCCGACACACGACCACTCGAAGTATGGTGTTAATCTACACTCGATGCATCTATCCGTTCGTTTCCACGTACGACCATCTACCACCTAAAGCCAGTCGAGCACGTACAACATGCTTTGCAAAACAAGGTTGCCAACAAACGTTGGCCGTGTGCGGTGACCGACAATAAAAACATTTCTTGCAAACAATGGTTTTGTGGATCGCGCTTGTTCGATTTTGTTGAAAACAAAACGAATGTTTACAACAAGTGTCCGTTTCAGGTAACTTCAACAATATTGCCAACATCATTGCTGCGCCAGCATAAAGCAAACCGAGGAAGTGTTGCTCAAGGTGGTTGCATTTTACCACAAAGAAGTAAAATGCCCCTCTAAGTGGTCGTATTTTAACACGTATGGTATATTGCCATGTAGACAGTATCGAGGAATTATTGCAATAAATAGCCGCGTTTATCTCGTAGAGCATGCACAAGAAGTACTGTTTCGTATGGTTGTATTTTTTCACGTACACGCAGGGCTAATAACGAAGTGCTGCACTCTTTAGACACATTTTATCATTTAGAGGCCGAGAAAATGACGCAGTAATTGTTCGAATTTTATCATGGAGAGGATACATGGAAATGCTGATTGAACTGATCGATTTTTATCATACAGAAAAGTTATCACATTTTACCACGTACCGAGAAAGTGCTAAATCTTTGTGATCGTGTTTGACTATTTGACTCATATAATTATAGTGTTCAAAGTAGAATTAACACTAAATTGTCATTCTATCTGTCAGTTGCTGTTATCGTCAGTAGGCATATACGAACCCGCTTCCGAGAAGCAACATTGGTGTGTGTGTGTGTGTGTGTGTGTGTGTGTGTGTGTGTGTGTGTGTGTGTGTGTGTGTGTGTGTGTGTGTGTGTGTGTGTGTGTGTGTGTGTGTGTGTGTGTGTGTGTGTGTGTGTGTGTGTGTGTGTGTGTGTGTGTGTGTGTGTGTGTGTGTGTGTGTGTGTGTGTGTGTGTGTGTGTGTGTGTGTGTGTGTGTGTGTGTGTGTGTGTGTGTGTGTGTGTGTGTACGTGTGTATGTATGTGTGTGTTTGTGTGTATGTGTGTATGTGTGTGTGCGTACGTGTGTGTGCGTGTGTGCGTGCGTGCGTGTGTGTGGGTGTGGGTGTTCGTATGCGCTTGTGCGCGTGTGCCTGTGCTTGTGCTTGTGTATGCGTGTGTATGCGTGTGTATGCGTGTGTATGCGTGTGTATGCGTGTGTATGCGTGTGTATGCGTGTGTATGCGTGTGTAAATGTGAGTGTGAGTGTGTTCGTATATATGTATGAGTGTTCGTGTGTTTGTGCATATATGCGTATAAGGTGTACGCGTGTACGCGTATGTGCGCGTATGTGCGCGTATACGCTTATGCGCGTATGCGTGTATGCTTGCATGCGTGTATGCATGTAGGTATAATTGCAAGTCTAAACATCTGTCTTAGATTATATATTTGTTTGTCAAACGGTGCACTTGTGTGTTCATAGATTCAACATCATAAATGTTGTATATCCGAGATATGCAGGGAAAATACTGTTTGAACAATCAGCAGGAAGTGCAATGCTTCCACATATCAGGTGTCGTTGACATGCACTGCCCTTAGGTAGAGCGTTGTAGCACGTATTCCCGAACATGATACGGGGAAAAAAGCACATGTCGATAAGCCAGAGTGTACGTGTTTGCAGGAGAACGTACGAGCATATGTTGTTCATTCGTTCTCCTATGGGAATGCGACAGTCCATTAAATAAACCAAATACCGATAAGAAGACTTGCAACTACTTCCATGCCGAAAAGATGACAGCGTACTTGATATATGTTTGATTCCTTTGAGTGTGGACCCGGTTACCTCGTTTAACAACGCAAGATTGCAGCAACACGCAGTGGGAATTTGTCGGAGCCGGTGTACATAGGC
The DNA here is from genome assembly GCA_963995525.1 of Escarpia spicata. Lineage (NCBI taxonomy): Eukaryota > Metazoa > Annelida > Polychaeta > Sabellida > Siboglinidae > Escarpia > Escarpia spicata. The sequence goes on along the minus strand of OZ023205.1, from coordinate 43,998,676 downwards.
TGTTGCTAAATATTTAATACTGCCAAGTGCTACGGGAAGACGCCAGAACCTTTAGCATGTCCTTTACTAACAAGCCATTAAACTTGGTTCCGCTGTGCGACATTTAGCCGGCACAAGCAGTTAACGTATGTGGTTTAAACCAGATTTTCGCCATTAGTGAGTGGAAAAGCATCATCCCGTGAGACGTTCTAGTCGATAGATGAACTCGTTTTAAAACTCTTGCCAAGTTTCTATCTCTATGAAAATATGCTTCGATTTGTTTGATGACATTTGTTGACATTTCAGTTTTGCTGAACTATAAAAGACCATCGATGCATGAGCAGCAAATTGACAATGAATTGTTTGTGGAAATTGAAAATTAAAACCAGAGACAACGTTGAGACCGGCTGGATTTAATGTTCTATTATATTTCTTATCTTACATTTTTTATAAGATGCACATTAAAAAAAAATCTTTCTTCAGTGATATTTATACACACACGTACACGCATGCACGAACGCACTCGCGCACTCATGCGCGCACACACGCACACACACCACTCACACGCGCACACACAAACACACACACGCACGCGCACGCACACACGCACGCACACACACACACACACACACTTAAATTACAACAGAATAACACGATTAACCGCTGTATGCCTTCTCCGTCTAGTCAATAGTATCATCTTGTCTCGGCGCCATTGACACAAGTTTAGCAATTCGAAAATACATAATCCCGGAAGCAGTGTGTGTCGATTGCCTACGTTACACTGATAACTGATTCCGAGAAAGGGCGCTGCCGAAGCGTTCGAAATGCCGATATCTAATTCACTGGCGGCAACACTTTACTCGTAACAGGATGACGTATGTACTCCTAGGACGACACAACCAACCGCTTGACATAGAGCCAACAAATTCCAGGCGAACTGCCAATAATACTATATAATCAAATTCGGTCAATTATGTTAGGCAATCGTGATGTACGAAAACCAATTCATGTATGTTTGTTTACGTCTAATATTTCTATTAGGGTCGTGCGAGGGTTGGTAACTACAATGGAAACGTGACTACGTAATTATAACATATCCCACCTGTAATTAAATACATGTTTTTATTATTATTATTATAGGTATCAAACGCTGATTGTGTAATAGCAGTATCGTACGAAACAATGTGTAGTGCTTTTATCTGGTTGGCGATAGCAAAACACGTATTGCAAACACCTACATTTTCTATCAATGAAATGATCGTCACACATTGAAAGTATAAGTGACAGTTGGCTCGCAGGTTGCTTATCACGGAGCTAATACATGTGTACCTACAGCTACATAAGGCTTTGCCATTCCCGGCATTGTTGGAACAATGACAGCCTTTAGCACAAGACGAGCTGTAGTATCAGCTGTGGCTAATTAAACCACTAACTGACTTGGCTAACTGAGCGAGCGCCGGTTGTCCCGAAACGACCACCGACTCATATTGTACAAACAATTCCCAGCAGCTCTAACGCAGCGCGAAAACACTATAACGTAAGCGATTACCCGGCTGGCTTCACACTTACATGAGCACAACTACCGCTCATGTAACATCCCAAAATGCGAGTCTTTCACCGGGTTCACCTTTATTCTTTGCATGCGTGTATACGTCCGCGCGTTTGCGCGAGCGTGCTTGCACGCTTGTTCCGGCGCGAAAGTCCGAGGTTGCCAAGAAAGATTAGTCACTCGGACAGACGAACAGATACCTTCTGATCAACCGCTGGCTTGGCCAGCCGCCCGCCGTCACGCGTTCTATGTCGATTAATCGGTTTTAATAATTGACTTATAACATGCTAAATGTTTAGCGCGTTGCAGGACCTACAGGAGACTGTAATTGTATCAGTAGCTTCCGGTATGGGAGGCAATACTGATCGCAAGCGCCGGACAATATAAAGGACACCATACCAACATGTGTTTTGTTTCCATGTTCACAGTCTCGTCTAAACGAACGCACGATAAATATTTGATTTCCGACAGACCTTTTGAAAAGCAGTAGGCGCGATTTCATTATCTCTCACGCTGTTATTCTTAACCCGGTTGCTCATTAATACGAAATACGAACCCGAAAGACCGACGACACACGTTCTAGTATATTAGTTTCGTGATTGCGTTCCGCAGTATACGCTTTGACACGCACGTATTAACCGTCCTCGCTCAAACCCGTTGCACCGCTAGCGCGTGCAAAACGTTAAAAGCGCAGTTGTTTTTTGCAATCACGACCATGCAGTTTGTCACACTAATACATTCGGAATTCGATGATACAACCAATGATTTCCTGTGTGGCCGATACATCCGCCCACCAACGTATAGTATAACAATAGTATCGCGTGTTCGATCAATGTCGTTCTACCACTGAGCCTGTTTTATGTTACGCTCGATAGTGTTTAGTTCCGTGGTGACAAGCAGACAAAAAGTGTAATTGTTTATATAGTCATTTACTGGGTTATAGGCAGAAGTCCACACAGGCGATATTCATCAGTTACATAAGTGTTGCATGCTGATACACTATCTAATCATTTATCGCCATTCGTTTACTATTTGCATACGTGAATGCGTCCAATATCAGTGATTGCACGCTTTAAAGTGAAGATCAGTACATTTACGTCGTCACATCATAATCACACGATTGTTGTGCAAATGCGGAACGTGCACCTTTGTCGCCGTTTGACCTGTTATGAAAACTCTAATATGCACGTGTATGCGTGTGTTGCTTTCGCAGACATACGATTGCAATGATTGCTAATGTCGGTATACTAATATAGTAAGCATGATAATCATATAGTTAGTTATTGTGCACGAAGGTTGGGGAATCTGAGGTGCCTTTTTACGATGTCATATAGAGAGCGCATGGGAGAAGAACGGATGGCAAAGAAAGCAGATGCCCGGAGCGTGGAGGGAAAAAGAAGACGAGGGAGACCGAGACTGAGGTGGGAGGATTGCGTGAAGAGAGACCTGGAGGGATGGAAAGGGGAATGGAGGAAAAGGGCAAAAGACCGAGGAGAATGGAGTAGGGTGGTAGAGAAAGTAGTGCAAGCTCAATGAGGAGGAAGAGAAAGAAAATGTCGACGTATCCAACCCAGCCTCACCTCTGAAGACAGGGAACGACGAGGAGAACAACAACACTAGCTCAACACGAAGGATAGTCGAACCATGGTATTTCTAAGTATGCAACATTTGTTCATGCGTTAATAACAGCTGGAAACAATGCTCTATTGTTGAATTATCTCTTCGTGTTGAAACCACTATTCTTAATACAAGTTTCTAACGTTCTGTACTAATGATCTCAAGTTTTCTTTTCTGCCACTGATCTTTCTCCCGATGGATGGACTGTATTGTCACATCCTGCAGTCAATCACAAATCCTATCGTTCTACGTGACCTGTTTAACTATCTCTTGTTCAAGGCTGTCAATATTGTGTTTTGTTTTCCTAGTCGGGTGTTCTAATCGCTCTATTTCTATCTCGGTGTCGTCTGATTGTACCATCATTCAACGAACAAAAATAGCTAACCTTCAATGTGTGTGGCAATAAACTATGTATATGGGTCAGAGTCCAGCTTTAGCAAAAAGATGAGTGTTTTCTAACATATTGTTACCCTCTCAGTTCTGTAAGACGACAAGGTTAGCGCCAACATGAATGTTTTCAAACATTTTTACATACACTGTTCTGCTGAATCGACATTTATCAAAATATGTTTTATTTGTGACAGTTTACGTCATTATTACATAAATGTTGCTAGTAATGCTGACTTGTGCTTCAGATTGCTGATGTTGATAAAATAATAACATTTTTGGCGCAGCCCCAAGTCTAGTCACGCTGGTTTGTATATGAGTACATTATTAAGTACATTAAATAAGGTCATCACCGGAGTGTAGTGACCAATTCAGTCGATCTTTAAAAGGACACATTAACCACAGGATATCATGTAATGCATAAGGGAATCGTAATGCGTAGTTCAATCTACATATTTACGCGAAATCCAATTTCGATACAAACTTAATTACATATTGCATAAGCGGTAATAGGTTTAATGCACTTCGTTGGCAGCAATATTAAACATAATTGCTTCGTAGCGGTTAGTATAATATATTATGTGACTATTGAGATGTGTTGCCGAGACAAAGCCACGGTTATTATCGTTAAGCAAATGAACATTCAGCCGAGAAATGCAATATATTCGATTCTTATACCTCTATGTAAACAACGTATTTAAAGATGCGAAGCAATTAAGGTAAAAGGGCATGTTTGTAATTGAATGTGTCCATGTGTGCGCGCGTGTATGAGTGCATGAATGCGTGACCGTGTGTGTGCGTGCGTGCTTGCGTGCTTGCGTGTCTGTATGAATGTGTGTCTGGGTACGTTCGTTTCTGCAAGTGTCACTGTGTGGTGCGCGTGAACTGGTGTGTTTACGTGAGCACGCGTGTGTGTATATATGTATACATCTACGGAAAATGTGTAGACCACGTGCGTATGACCGTATTTTTGTGTTTTATATGTTCATATTCGATTACATATGTACGACGAAGTGTGTATCTCCATATGTGTTTTTTGTTCTCTCGCACGTCACGAACGTTTTGTGCCAGCCGTGCTGCTGCGGTCATTCAAAAACGAGACGTCAACATCTGTCGTCTACCATTCTGTATAACTGATCCAGACTACCTGTTTACGTGCTAACACCCAATAACATATCCAGACTGCAACCAAGCTAACGTTATGTGAGGCAAACGTAATATAACATAATCACGTATGTCGTGTTAACGTCGGAACGATATTACTGGCCGCGTAACCTTTCGTATTTCACAAATGCCGCAATATTACACAAAAGTCGCGAAAATCGTTCTGACGGGCGCACGTAGACACAGTCGTGTTCTAAAGATAGGCAGGACAATTACATCGTGTCGTCTGCCTCTTTAGTGGGATAACCAGATGTCAAGCCACGTTAAGTAATTATTCAGACGGCCAGTAATCCGAACCGCATAGTGAATGGGAATGGAGACCAATGTAGAATATGCGCAGGTCATGGGCGCAATGAAGAGATAATGCCGAGTTAGATAAATAAGAAACTTTAAAAAATACACACTCGCATACAGTGGAACCTTAAAGAACATACATTAGCAAACAGTGGAACATTAAAGAACATTCATTAGCATACAGTGGAACGTTAATGGACATACATTAACAAACAGTGGAACCTTAATGAACATACATTAGCAAACAGTGGAACATTAAAGAACATACATTAGCATACAGTGGAACCTTAATGGACATACATTAGCATACAGTGAAACCTTAAAGAACATACGCTCGCATACAGTGGAACATTAATGAACATACACTAGCATACAGTGGAACCTTAAAGAATATATAATGGCATACAGTGGAACCTTAAAGAACATACAATCGCATACAGTGGAACCTTAAAGAATGTACATTAGCATACAATGGAACCTTAAAGAACGTATACTAGCATACAGTGGAACCTTAAAGAACACGTACTAGCATAGAGTGGAACCTTAAAGAACACGCACTAGCATACAATGGAACCTTAAAGAACACGCACTAGCATACAATGGAACCTTAAAGAACGTAGACTAGCATAGAGTGGAACCTTAAAGAACACACGCTAGCATACAATGGAACCTTAAAGAATGTACACTAGCATACAGTGGAACCTTAAAGAACGTACACTAGCATACAGTGGAACCTTAAAAAACAGGCGCTAGCATACAATGGAACCTTAAAGAACGTACACTAGCATACAATGGAACCTTAAAGAACACGCACTAGCATACAGTGGAACCTTAAAGAACACGCACTAGCATACAGTGGAACCTTAAAGAACGTACACTAGCATACAGTGGAACCTTAAAAAACGTACACTAGCATGCAATGGAACCTTAAAGAACACGCGCTAGCATACAATGGAACCTTAAAGAACGTACACTAGCATACAGTGGAACCTTAAAGAACACGCACTAGCATACAGTGGAACCTTAAAGAACACGCACTAGCATACAATGGAACCTTAAAGAACGTACACTAGCATAAAGTGGAACCTTAAAGAACGTACACTAGCATACAGTGGAACCTTAAAGAACACGCGCTAGCATACAATGGAACCTTAAAGAACGTACACTAGCATAGAGTGGAACCTTAAAGAACACACGCTAGCATACAATGGAACCTTAAAGAATGTACACTAGCATACAGTGGAACCTTAAAGAACGTACACTAGCATACAGTGGAACCTTAAAAAACAGGCGCTAGCATACAATGGAACCTTAAAGAACACGCACTAGCATACAGTGGAACCTTAAAGAACACGCACTAGCATACAATGGAACCTTAAAGAACACGCACTAGCATACAGTGGAACCTTAAAGAACACGCACTAGCATACAGTGGAACCTTAAAGAACATACAGTGGAACCTCACTATTATTCTCGGGACTGGGTAAAAGTGACCTGAATGGCAAGGTGACCGTATTAGCAAGACTGGTTTCCTATACTTTACTGTTACAAAAGTAATTTGGGACAATCCTAGGGTGACCTTATTTGAAAGGTGGCTTATCGAGGGAATTATAAAGCGTGGTTCAACTGTATTCGACTGCAAGAGTGCTGGTCTTGTTTCTGCGATATACATGATGCCGTCTTACCACCACCACCACCACCGCATAACAATCCAACATCCGTGCATGCCTATAGTGCGTGTAGCTGCTTAACCAACAGCCATCCTATCTGACTAATCTCCTGATTCCTCGACCTGCTTCCCCGTAGCTATGATCATCTATCTTACAAGCCTAGTTTTTCATAAATGTAAGCTATGGTATATGTATTATTGGTAATGTCTTAGACTGGTTATGCTAGTGACGTAATCAGTGGTATTTGGTAATTGTATGTGTGATCGTAGTGTCCACATTTCTGCACCATAGATTTAGACTTGGTTTTATAGCCGCGTTGAAAGCCTACGTTCGGACATGTGACATCTATGAATCTACCAAAGGCTGTGATGCTAAGGCTATTCGTCTATCAACATCGCTCTTCGCCTCTTTCTGTAGAGGGTACTATGCTGAGTAAAAAACCAAAACTCTCCCACATTCTCGACTCCTTTGTTTTCCAGGATGATGTGCCTATATGGCGAACTTGCATTTGGAGAGATTGGTCTTCATACTCCATTTGTTACAGTCAGCTAGAATCCCTTTAGTGCCAAACCGTAGGTTCTCGAACACAGTAGACATTAGTGTCGTACCGCCTGCATATCTGATGTCAAACCTAACCTCATTGGGTAATGATATTGACACACGACTACTTGTGTTGTGTTTGTATCAATCGTGTTCGAATGTACATCGGGTCAGCCATGACGAACTTCAGAAACACACTGAGTAGGAACAGTTTTCTCAATCCACTGCACACATTTAGGCAGACGTCGAGTACTCCTCACAGTCCTCAGCGAAAGTGCAATGAATTCGACAGAAGAGAGAAGGCGCTAGTGGCGACGTGTGTCGGGGAACAAACGTAGTGATTGCTTTTGAACTACGGAGGTCGGGCGGGCGGACGGGCGGACGGGTGGAGGGCAGACGGGCAGACAGGCAGACAGGAAGGCAGGGCATTTGAGTTTAACTATTAAAACAGAAAACTAGTAGAGTTAGTCTGACTCAAATAAAATGTTTCGTTTTTGACGACACGATGCCTTGAACAAATGCAATGTCTTCAGTAAACCCTTCTTTCACATCGTGTCAGCTGTGCCATACAGGTAAGACACTACGGCGATAGATTGAAGTACGCTCATCACCACATGACTTTAGTCACCTTCTTGCAAAGTCAACCTTGTCTACATGAATTTGACGGGAAATTGTAATCACCGTTTGAGTTTCTTTCTATGGTGGCTTACAACAATATTTCAACAATTACTCGTGTTTGAGGGGGCACCCGAACAATCCTCCAAACTCGGCAAGCAGTACACCCTCAAATGTCGACTCGCGCTGATTACAGCCGCGTGCGGTCTTGTTAGTTCGAAGCATAATTGACCCCACCGAAAGAAAACAACGCCGACGCCACCGGCTAGACATAGTTGGCGAACACGGTGGGATAATGGACAACGATGTGGGATTGCAATATTCAGGTTTTTTTAGATGCACCACCCTCGCCGTCTATGAAAACACAAGCAGGCAGGGCGGTCGTGTTTTCATTGACGGTGACATTGCGTAACTGCCGGAAGCGATCGCGAGGCTAGTCCCTCAAACTGGGTATCGAAGTGATCTGTTGGGCCGGCGACGCTCCCAGCATCGTCGACGACGATAAAATGCTTGTACGCCTTATTTAGTCACCCAGTGGACCGGTAAACATTATTATCAGGCACGCCGCACTTTGTTCAAAGAGCATTATTCCGGGAAAGCTATGTACACCGTTCTTCCTTGCCACCCAAGCGCACTCAGTATGGTCTGTCTCCTTAGTTCCGAGTGTATATCTTCTTTCATCGTTATCAACATCATCCCATCCCGCGTAAGTGCTCGCAATACGTCTCCGTTGGTGGTTGCTTTGCATATATAGGTGTTTTGTTTTCCAAGTACAGGAACTGTTATTCCAAGTTTAGACGCGATTAACTTTGGATAAGTTTATTATCCGATCATTTTGTTATGGTCAGTATATCCTTTGTTGGACACATTAACAGTCTGAATACAGTTACATAATTATGGAGATATTATTATCAAGAAATATGCAATAAAACGGACCAACGATTAATTATTGAACTGACAATAGACATATCAGAATAAACACATAGCAGAATGATCTGCCCGAATGTTCCAGGTCGGGAAAAAGTCAAGTCTGTATGAGTTGGCGTACATCATGACATCTCGTCTCACTCGGAATGATATCGCACACTGCTGAAGAAATGTGATCTTTCATTGTTGTACGGGCTGTGTTTGTGGGTTTTTTTCTTCTAAAACGTATACCCGTACATATTGGCGTTTTATCTCAGGAATTTTCTCGAGTTCTACGTTATTGAGCGTTTACTTGAGTTAGTGCTTTAAGGACTGGATAGTGTCCGACTACTCTAAACCATGACACGTGTAATGACCGCATACGCTGGTAGACCAGAGCACTGTCAAATAGCAATGGGTGCATACCCACACACCCCTCGCTGAAATAAACTAGTTCAATTTGAGTGAACAACATTTTGCTTGAAGCTTCAGTGAGGTTTACTTGTACAGATTTTTGTGAGGCTTGATGGTGTTGCATTTGGATGTTTGATTATGACCATCAAGTAGATGCAGTGAGAACTTTTGTGTGAGCTTCAACGGGTTATGTTCGTGATGAACTTCAAAAGGGGTGCAGATGGAAGTTTGCTTATGACCATCAAGTAGATGCAGTGAGAACGTTTGTGTGAGCTTCAACGGGGTATGTTCGTGATGAGCCTTAAAAGGGGTGCAGTTGGAAGTTTGATTATGACCATCAAGTAGATGCAATGAGAACTTTTGTGTGAGCTTCAACGGGGTATGTTCATGATGAGCCTCAAAAGAGTGCAGTTGGAAGTTTGATTATGACCATCAAGTAGATGCCGTGAGAGTTTTTGTGTGAGCTTCAACGGGGTACGTTCGTGATGAGCCTCAAAAGGGGTGCAGTTGGAAGTTTGATTATGACCATCAAGTAGATGCAGTGATAACTTTTGTGTGAGCTTCAGCGGGGTATGTTCGTGATGAGCCTCAAAAGGGGTGCAGTTGGGAGTTTGATTATGACCATTAATTAGATGCAGTGAGATCTTTTGTGTGAGCTTCGACGGGGTATGTTCTTGACGAGCCTGCCGACGCATATAACAAGCATACACAAGACATCTACCACATCACGGGCCTGGGTGATATGCCCTGGTTAGTATTCCGCGTACTCTGGCCTACGCTACACCCTGGGTAATGCAGTAGCACATGTAATGTCGCTCTAACCTTGATCTGCTTTTGTACCACGGCCATCTACTTAGACTAAACTACGCTGCTGTTAACCGCGTCAATCGCACGAAATCTGGACAACATGATCATTCGTACTCACATTACTGTCCTTCACAAATACACCCACTAGGTGGACTGATATATCGGCTGAACAGCGGTAATGATCATAGGTCTAATAATCACTTAACGTGCGTTGGGGTGACCTGTGATTATATCAAGTAATTGTGATTGCGATGACGTCCTCGACGCTTGCTGGCTGTAATGACGGACCTCGTTCAATGTCAGCGAAACCGTTTACCGTTTGACTACCTAGCCCCATAAAGTGCATTAGGAGTAGTGCATTGGATTGCATTGCACTGGGCGTGCATCTAAACACGTGTAGCACGACATGTAGTTACGTGGACAAACCGAAGACGTAGCATATGCGCAGCCACAACACTGTCAGTATTGTTAAGAGCAAACTGAAGACAAACTATTTTAGCACAGCATACAAGTAACTTATTAATTTTATTAATTTAAAAAGATTTAGTATTTTGTATCATAAATTTTACTCATTTAAATAGTTTACCTTTTTATATAATTATTTGTACTATGTCGGATGTTTACACTTTTTTACTTTGTACTATACCATTTGTTGCACTGCACAGCATCATCGAAAATAATTGTACAAATATGGTGCTATAGAAGTCAATAAACATTTACATAGTTTTGCCAGCTGAGTGCAGCTGGTGTAACACATGAACTTAGCGGGGTAGAGTTTCTGATGGTTCGTTGAAAGCATCAAACGCATTCTTCTAGGATTGTATTGAGGTCGTTGTGTTTGCTTTAACATTGCAATAGTGCTTCTAAACACGTGTTGCACGGCATGCAGCGTTGCCAGTTGGATGCAGCTGGTGTAACACATGAACTTAGCGGGGTAGAGTTTCTGATGGTTCGTTGAAAGCATCAAACGCATTCTTCTAGGATTGTATTGAGGTCGTCGTGTTTGCTTTAACATTGCAATAGTGCTTCTAAACACGTGTTTCACTTCATGTAGCGATGCCACGTGGAGACAGCAGGTTTAACACAAGGACGTAGCGGGGTGACATTTCTGGCGGTCCGTTGAATGTAGCAAACGCATTCCTCTGGGATTATAATTATTGAAGTTGTCGTATTTGTTGTAAACATAGCAACACCATGTGTTAGTTCGTCACTACCGAACAACAGTACCCCTTATGTGTGTAAAGATAAAGCACGACGGGGTAAGAAAGGATAACCAAGTGAGTGATTGAGTGGGTGAGTGTGTAAGTGATTAAGTGATTAAGTGAGTGACTGAATGAGTGAGTGATTGCGTTAGTGGATGAGTGGAAGAGTGGATGAGTGAGTGAGTGAGTGAGTGAGTGAGTGAGTGAGTGAGTGAGTGAGTGAGTGAGTGAGTGAGTGAGTGAGTGAGTGAGTGAGTGAGTGAGTGAGTGAGTGAGTGAGTGAGTGAGTGAGTGAGTGAGTGAGTGAGTGAGTGAGTGAGTGAGTGAGTGAGTGAGTGAGTGAGTGAGTGAGTGAGTGAGTGAGTGAGTGAGTGAGTGAGTGAGTGAGTGAGTGAGTGAGTGAGTGAGTGAGTGAGTGAGTGAGTGAGTGAGTGAGTGAGTGAGTGAGTGAGTGAGTGAGTGAGTGAGTGAGTGAGTGAGTGAGTGAGTGAGTGAGTGAGTGAGTGAGTGAGTGAGTGAGTGAGTGAGTGAGTGAGTGAGTGAGTGAGTGAGTGAGTGAGTGAGTGAGTGAGTGAGTGAGTGAGTGAGTGAGTGAGTGAGTGAGTGAGTGAGTGAGTGAGTGAGTGAGTGAGTGAGTGAGTGAGTGAATCAGTCAATCAGTCAATCAGTCAATCAGTCAATGAGTCAATCAGTCAATCAGTCAATCAGTCAATCAGTCAATCAGTCACTTAGTGTGTCGATATGTCACACTATTACTTTTCAAAGCGTAAGGTACAGTCGATACTATTGGTTTAACGTATTACTATTTTGTTTGGATGCGTTTTGTATTTATTTGTATTCGCATATATAAATGCACAAACACCGTGATGTGGATCCTACTGAAGAATTCGTTGTGTATTATGATAACAAGAACAGCATTGTTGTTAATGGGCTTGTGTTGGGCCATCAAGCACTCCCATTCACAACATGTTGTTGTTCTCCTCGTCGTTCCCCGTCTTCAGGGGTGAGGCTGGCTTGGATACGTCGACATTTTCTTTCTCTTCCTCCTCATTGCACTTGCACTACTTTCTCTATCACCCTTCTCCATTCTCCTCGGTCTTTTGTTCTTTTCCTCCATTCCCCTTTCCATCCCTCCAGGTCTCTCTTCGCGCAATCCTCCCACCTCAGTCTCGGTCGCCCTTGTCTTCTTTTTCCTTCCACTCTCCGGGCATCTGCTTTCTTTGCCATCCCTTCTTCTCCCATTCGCTCCACATGTCCTGCCCAGTTCAACCGACTTCTCACCAACTTCTTCTTGAAACTTTCTTCCACACCAACATCCTCCCTCAGCTCTTCCACTCTTCGCATATCTATTACCCCCGTAATTCTCCTAACCTAGATGTTTTCACCCACTTGTACCCTCTCCTGTTGTTTCTCTGTCATTGCTATAGTCTCTTGGCCATGCAGGTAGGCTGGTGTCACACTTGAGTTTTCCCTTGAGTTTTCGCGATATGTGCCTGTCTCCCATCGCACCTTCTACTTTCCTCCATGCTTTCGCCCTTGCTTGTATTCTCCTGCGAATTTCTGTCTCTGAGGAGCCATCTCCACATACCGCTCCGCCCAGGTATACAAAACTGTCTCTTTGTTTTAGTTTCTTCCTCTCCAGGTGTATGTCCAGTTATTTGCTTTGTTGCCCAACCTACAGCACGTCCTACAGCACGTCTGTCTTCTCCAGATTAACTTTTTTGTCCGTGTTTGCTGAAGATGTCCTTCCATTCTATCAGTTGTTCCTGTAAATCCGTTGCCCGTCTGCTGCCACCGCTAGATTGTCTGCATACAGTAGTTTCTGAAGAATATATTTCGTACTGGTCTTTCTACTTATCAGTTGTGGGCTCACGGCACTCCCCTGTCTCAAGCCAACATTCACTTTGAATTCTTCCGAGATTCCCTTCGTTTCTTCATATGTCCCTTCCACCATGTCCATGTGTGTAAATCCCCCAAATGCCGCAATTGCGATATAACTTCGAAACACACATTCAAAGGCTTTAACCATAATGCTATCACAACGAAACTTCAAATAGTAGTTGTGATAAAATTTGGGATATGACAACAGTTACGATGAAAATACGTAGTAGAGAGAGAATAAATAAATATATAATTTCAACAGTATTTAATGTGGTTAATCGCAACGATGATATTAAACAAGCTGAACATATTAACATGACAATGTCGAAAGTAAGAGTGATCATTATTTCAATATATCTAAATAGACATGGTTAAGATATAACAAAACTTCCTCTAAACCTACGCCACCTCACATCAACTCAATTTTAAACAGTAGTGGCGATATCGCAGTGCAGTATCGATATCAAATTTGTGGATATGGCCAATGCAGCGCTCTTCAGATATAGCTGACATGGTTTCTTGTGAAACATGCATTGACAATTTAATCAAATTATGGACGAGTGTCATAAAGTTATTAGTAACACAAATTGCACTTATTTATATATCAACATACGGTGCGCAGCAATATCAAACACATTGTCAGAACACATGAGTTCCGGGACCGGGTCCGCGAACCCTATCAAACTCACTTAGATTGGTATGGCGACACCCGCGATAAATGACGCACACGGTACTGCGCGTATAATAACTGATGATGATCGACCCACTAAGTACTCGCGGTCGCACCCCTGATAACACGACACCGCCCTGTTGGTTAGAAGACGTGTAGACAGCCCACACGTGTTTGTAATTGGCGTGTCGATTACGGTGTAGATTACCGTTGGAAGCCTACTAGCACGAAGTGTTGTCTCCGTCAATCAACCGCGACTTGCGTCAACCCGCCTCGCATAAGGCATGTACAACACGGCTCAGCGAGGGGTGTTGTCTAACTTGTCTTACTCACCAGAGCACGTGATTTACATCCTATGCATCCGTACACTTCAATCAGCAAAATTTATGCATTTACACTTTTACATAGTAATACTAATTTATAGTAGTGAGTTATCCAGATTTAAAATCGAAAAATCAACCTGTCCACACAAACGCTTCATTTTATCTGTGTCTTGAAATGAATGTTTGGTACAAATAAACTGATATTGCTACCGATGGTTACAACTGTTGCGCCTTCTCGTAGAACGTAAGGTAAATCTGTACGTTTGTTTATATATATATATACAGGATTCGAATGTAATAGGTTGTCCTGTCATTTCACCAAAACAAAACAACGCATTTGTATACAAACGAGTTGCAGCACATCGTAAACGATGCTATGTATAGACAGCTCATTTGTTGGCTAAATTAGTCTGAAATTGTTCGAGCGTTTTGCGCAGGGATTCATACATATTAAATCGGGCTAAATAAAGTGCGGACGCCCGAAGTTCTAAGAAACGAGCCGGCGTCAGTCACAGAATGCACTACTAAGTAGATGTGAAGCATACGACGATGTAAATAACTTTGCACTTAGACATTATTTATGAGTAACACAGACCAAGTCAATAACAACTGTACAACACTTTCGACGTATTCGCAATTAAATTCAACATAGATAAGCATATATGTGGTCTATACATAACGATATAACTACGTAATAAAAATATAAAATGGTACTTTAAAACATATTAACATAATTGGTGTAATACATTGTGGTCAATAATACAAGTGTCATTGCCATTTGAATAATTTCGAAGACATTTGCACATGCATTTGACAAAATGTGAATACTTGGAATTAACAAGTATTTTAAAGTTAAATCGACAGGTCAAAAGTAGTGTTGTACGTTTACTACGTACACCACTACTGTCAAACGACTCCGAAGAAAAGTCGAATTACAAGTTGATATCCCTATTTTGCTAAACGGTTTAAATGTCTGCACCTAGAATGGTGCAGGGATTACCCCCTACAGAAATACGAACCAGAATAGGAAGTTAGAAAAATTAGAGAAATATAGACATTAAGAAGTACAAATGGTGCTAAGAGAGATATCGAAAGGGCAGTGTAGAAAAATGCAGAAGATCGGGATAATTGCCAACATCAAGAGGGCGGTCTAGTCTAGTGATCTTTTTGGAAGAGAAGAACACTTACGCTTACAAAAGCGAAGGCCATTGACTCGTATAAGACAGTAGGTTAAGCCATTTAATGCAATGAAAAGTCCCGTCACGTGGAACGTCAATCGAGCAATCCATTGAGCCGAAGCTGATCGAGTTTCTTTCAAACACGTCCGTCAAGTTACAGACGAAGCTTACAAATCTCGCCAACGTACACGTGATCATAAAACATGCTGCAAACTCAGCATTTGTGTTGTTTTACTTGTGTTCTGAACCATAAAATTGTCGCTTCCTAAACATAGTATTTGTATCGCCTACCTGCACCTGTAAGCTAATAGCACAGGGAGTCGCCAAATTAGACCTTCACTATACTTGCTTTATCAGCAACATCGATCGACCAGATATTCAGCAGATATACCTATTTTATTATATACAATCTGCTTGGTTCGACCTGCTATTTTATATTGGTAAACTGTTCAAACATCGAAACAGTGTCCTATACGACGATCATAAAACATAAAAATAAAACGTAACTGAAACGGGTTATCACTGTGAAAGTAATTTCGCTATTTGACAGATATGAGACTCTCTAACACAATGCGGAAGTACGTCATATATGAATTGTGTCATAAATAGAAGCGCACGCACACCTTGTGAAACACTTGTTATTTAAAGATACCACTACTATCATCCTTTTAAATGGTAAAGACACGTCCTGCGGTTCAGTGCTGGAAATCAAAGCGGGCAAACACCGGTCAGTCTTAGTTGTTTAGTCGGCTGAATAAATGTTATGTGTTGTATTGTTTTGTGTTTTGTGTGTGTCACTAAAGTAAAGAGCATGGAATTTTAAAGTTACATCTGTGACCTGTTTGGTCAGGTATTTAATAACATATATGTACCTACATTATCTTTCCTCTGTATAGTGGAAATGAAAACTCTAATAGACGTACGGATATGCAGTTTGTAAAAACCACCATCTAGTAGCTGAACTAAAAAGTGAAGTATCCCCGAAACGCAATATGGCGAGTGTGAATGAGAGCGCTGTTTTTGTTGTAGGCCTTGCAAAAAATATGAAAGTCAGGGACTGTGGAGCACTTCATTACCGACAGAAGGTCAGCCATCTTCATGAACCTTTGCAAACATTCCTGAATAGTTGGTTTTGCTGTTGGTTCCTCCCCGTATAGGTTAACTATCGTATGGCTTTGCACTTACTCACAGTCCTACAGAATAGGAAATATAATTTAGGAACACCCTGTAGTATATAACGCAAAAGAGTCAATGATAGTATAGATGTTATAGCGTTTTACTGAAAACACATAATATGAGGTCGGTTTTTGAAAGATGCTATTCGTTTATACAGCTGGTTTACCAAAGTTGTCATCAAACCGATATTGGTGCATCTGAAGTCTTTACACTGTGTATAAATGTATCATTATCCAAAATGCCAATGTTGAGCCTTGCAGAAAGAAAAAGTGCTTGTAACAACGGGAATGGAAAACATTGCAAAATAAGATGAAACACGCAGAAGATATAACACTTACTTGAATTTCTGGAAGTGCTTCCTCTTTCAGCGGCAGAATTGCGTCCGGCGATGTCTCCTTCTCCTCTTGGTTTGTCTTGTTCGGTCCGGTCACGTGGCCACTGACGATAACCGTTGTCGCCCACGGCAACGCTGATTGAACAGCGCCATTGCGATTTGACGTTTATATAGGGCTTACCCACCGTGGTCCGGCGTGACGAGTGCACGGGGGTGGACCACAAAGGTGTAATAATTTGTCCTTGGGACGGCATCAGCGGGTGCACTGAATGAGTCATGGCACAGTGAGGGGAGGTGGAACCGTAATGAGAAAGGCGTCGTAACTCTAGTTTAACCCCCCCCCTGACAAAACCTACATATAACGAGGCGCTATTTCGCCGTATAAGCACGTGTCAACATGTGTGGTAGCGGGTTTAATTTGTTGTATCAGTTGCGAAGTGAACGGCATCGAATAATGAGTAGGATACCGACGGCAGCCTGCGTGCACTTCGAGTTGGATTCAGTCAACATTCCCTCTGTTCCGATGACGTGGACAAAGTCATCACCGTCACGTATCCGACACCTTGGGAACATTAGCGCCATTCCTGCGTTACGTTCTCAATATTCATATATCACTGTTCGCTCCGCAGGAGGTGCACCTTGGTACTCCCGCGAGCGCAAAAAGTTCACGGACCACGAGCTTTTTCAGCATCACGAAAACGCACATTTCGTGCGCGTATCAGATTTATCACAGAATGGCATGTCAGATTTGGATTGCTGTATTCGAGTCGTGAGTCAGATCGGTTTAGCCTGTGCTGCATATCTATTTCACAACCTTTTTTTCGGGAGAGGAGGAATGACGAAGACAGTGTGCAGCGACATCGAGTAACAGCGAGGGGGAATTCGGGAATTCTTTATTCGGCTCAGCAGCTGAGCGAAAGGTGCGATATCAGTATTGAAGTTGTGCATGCCTACGCCACAGGGCGTATGTTTAGCCAACGCTCAACGTGTTTAACACTGTTCGAGGCAGCGAGTTATGTCCATGCGTGCATATTGGTACGTGTGTCTGATTGAATGATAGCAGTAGAGTAATGGTGGATGAATGCACGGATGTGTACTTACGTGAGTGAATGATGGAGAGAATTATTGCGATATTGACAACGAGAGTTAATGAGTCGATGAGTCAATGAGTCAATGAGTCAATGAGTCAATTGGTGAATGAGTGAACGCGCGAGTGACGGACGGAGTGAATTAGTGAGTGAGTGAGTGAGTGAGTGAGTGAGTGAGTGAGTGAGTGAGTGAGTGAGTGAGTGAGTGAGTGAGTGAGTGAGTGAGTGAGTGAGTGAGTGAGTGAGTGAGTGAGTGAGTGAGTGAGTGAGTGAGTGAGTGAGTGAGTGAGTGAGTGAGTGAGTGAGTGAGTGAGTGAGTGAGTGAGTGAGTGAGTGAGTGAGTGAGTGAGTGAGTGAGTGAGTGAGTGAGTGAGTGAGTGAGTGAGTGAGTGAGTGAGTGAGTGAGTGAGTGAGTGAGTGAGTGAGTGAGTGAGTGAGTGAGTGAGTGAGTGAGTGAGTGAGTGAGTGAGTGAGTGAGTGAGTGAGTGAGTGAGTGAGTGAGTGAGTGAGTGAGTGAGTGAGTGAGTGAGTGAGTGAGTGAGTGAGTGAGTGAGTGAGTGAGTGAGTGAGTGAGTGAGTGAGTGAGTGAGTGAGTGAGTGAGTGAGTGAGTGAGTGAGTGAAGGACGGAGTGAATGTGTGATCGAATTAATGACATTAGTGAAAGAGTGAATGAATGGTTTAATGAGTTATGGACTAATGAATGAATGAGAACAGTGTGTTATGAGAACAGTGTGTTATGAATACGCGCTTCAGTTAATGCGTATTCGCACAATCAAAGCTACATGAAAATGAGTTGCGTGTAACGTGACAAGAAATAGTTCACTGGACTTGTGTAAAAGTGAATTGTAGACAAACCATCTATGACACCGATCATGACACAACTCAATTAACAACTTTTGGCAATTTGTCATGACACCGATCATGACACAACTTAATTAACAACTTTTGGCAATTTGTCGCTGCATCAAATACACTTTGGTGACGTCGAGTTGTGCATTCTATCGCCCGCCGACTTTCCCTGTGTGGCCAGTCGGTACACGCCGATGGTGACACGCATCGCTCGGGACTCATTAACCGCAACACACCCAGTCTATGGGCCGACGATCTGCTCCACATGGGTATCGGGCCGACTGTCTTGCGGTCTATACCAGCGATAAGGCCGTAACATTGATACGGTGACATTCAACAGCGACCCTTTACCAGTAAGGGAGCTTAGTGCAGATGTTCGCGTGGCGGATGTAAGGCTGCCGAGAAAAAATTATGTTGTTCTTATATTTGCAAGATTTCGCAGAATGGTAATGCTGTTGGTAGTGTGATATAGTCGTTGCTGTTTCGATGTAATCGCATCCGGTATTGCGCAACTATTACAATTAACTTCATTCGACATCACCGTAGTCATCGTGATGATGATCATCATCATGGTGATCGTCATAGTCATCATCAGTATAATCGTAATCATCGGCGTCATTATCGTCGTCGTTGTCTTCGTCATCAAATCTAATAATATTGTATGTGCGTGTGCGCTTGTGCGTGTGTGCGTGTAAGTGTAGTGGTTAGCACATCCGCCTGACATGCCGGCGCCCCGAGTTCGAAACCCGGACCGGGCAGGTATGGTATATTTGGTGTAAAAACCTGGCTCTCAACATTGGGGACTGTGTATCCCTCGTGACTCGGAGATCACGTTAATGTCGGTCCCGTCTCAATTTGGGACGTAAAAGAACAAGCACCCTGGCAGTGACCACCCTCAGTGCCAGCATAGAAAGGTCGGCTTGGCGATAATGTTCTGAAAAAGGCTGACTAGTTGAATGAGACCTCATAAGATCACTGTAACCACAATATATACAGACTAGTCAGTTAATAGAACGTTGCCGAGTGTTGGAAACAACTAGAACTAGAAGTGCGTGTGTGTTCATGTGCGTGCGCGCGCATGTATGTGTGGGTGGGGT
>OZ023205.1:43756435-43973935 GCA_963995525.1 Escarpia spicata | reverse complement strand
TATGTATCAAGGGTGCATATTTTGTATTTTAATCAAAGTTACGTTTTTCTTGAAAAGTGTTAATTTTTTATATATTATTTTATATTGATGATAAAATTATTATAAAGGATGGTTATTACCTCTTCATTAAACATTTTGTTAAGATAACTTGGCCGTGCTAAATTCTTTGTCATGTACTATGCTTTACGAACTTTACTTTACTTTTAAAATGTAAGATATCATAAGTCAAGTATTTTCGCGTACAGTTGTCACTTTAAAAACGTTGCCTTACGTTTTAATTATAAAGAAAAAAAATTATTTTCAGAATTTCAACAAAATATACGACGGAATGCATGAACTTACTAGGTGTTCAGCATCTATTCTGACGGAGCTTTTGGAAGGGAACAGGTCACGTGATGGATTGGTCAATTATAAAGCGAACATTTGGCAATAATGCTGCAGTGGAAACAAAAGAGGGACAATTCCTCGAAAATGGCGTGTTGTTGTTGCATCTGTGTTGGAACTATACTACAATAGATAACACGACAGTCTAGAATATGACAGCTCATAATACTCCATTTGATTTTAATGAACACCTGAAGTAAAAATATCCTAGTTCTCGTATATTAATTCGAAAAACATTGAAATGAAAGAAAACGGATAAATCTACCGGTAATGTGCGAAAATCGTGCAACAAATATCATCAAGTTTTTCACTCAGAATGTGGAAAAACACCAAGTTAAAAAAAGATATAGCAATCTGATTTAAGATGTTTTAGTATTCGTTTTACGACGTCGTCATGCAATTCATTTCCGCATTTTCGTTACCACTGATTACTATATCCCATAACATGCCACCGGAACACCAGTGCCTTCGACCACAACACGACATGTCAACTGAAGAACACACAGGTCGTTGTTTACGACCATGCCTATTCGGACAAAATGCATTCTCTCCAGACAAAGACGCGACAATTTGTTGCGGAGTGGTATACCAAAAGCTCTGTCTAATTTTTCTTATCAACACTGTATCGCTGTTTATGCCATACGCTGCATATGCATGTTCTTATAAACGACAATGAAGTACTCTATAACAATACATACGTGTCTGTTGCGTGGTAACTACACGTCAAACGAGAAGCGACCATTGAACTTGTAGTGTCATCTCAGTAGATTGACTACCCCCAGCGGACGACATAAACGAGTTTTATGTCTAAACAGTACCAAGTAAAGTAGCAACTGCAACCCGTAAACATCGCAGATAAGTGTATCAATTCAAAGCTTTTTATTATTTAGATTAATAATAAACGTTAGGTATAAGGGCCCATTTTATTGAAGAGCACCGGAGAAAAATTTTCGTGCTGTGTTTGTCCTGGGACAATTGCGTGTAAAGTCACCCACTATGCGATGCACTGCACAACCTACATCACCAAGCTGAGTGCGTGTTCTTGACCGGACGTGGTCAGGCTGTCGACCGCCCTCTCCCCGAACAACCGCCCGCTACAACCACACTATCACAACCCGAGAATGCAGGGCGTTCACGCTTCCAAGCGAATAATTCGAAGTCAATGGGACATGTCTCATCTTAATTAATCTCGGCATTTTATCGAGTATAATTGACACTTAGATCCGGGCGCGCAAAGACGCGGCTTTCTCGACGGAGTGGAGGCGTTAATCTCGGCAATCTGCGAGGAAATAGAAATGTCAGCTCGCGTCTCCAGCGGTGGTTGTACGGACGCCTCCTAGCGTTCCAGACTGATCAGGAAGCATTGTAGCGAAAGGGGAACGTTTTCTTCCGCGCTAACAATGAGGAATCGCCGTAGAGCTACGCGAGCAATTTATGTGCTCGTAGATTTAAGACGGAAATGGAAAATATGAATGATTTCGCGCGGAAGCGAACGGCCTGGAATGTAGTCGGGCAAAAGTCTGGAGCACGTTTGGGTGTATTTATGTGAATGTGGCACGCACCTGAGTGCGCGCGCGTGCATGCCTATGCGTACGTGCACATGTGCACGCATGTGTGCGCGTGTGCGTCTGTGCATGTATGTGTGCGTGCGAGGACACCCACGCAGCAGTCCTAACCGACAATTTGGAAGTTGCTGTCAACTCGCGTGAAATGCCCATCCCTCCTACTGCTTGCGTTATCCACTCGGGGTATTCGGTGTTGCGATAGTGACGTACAGCTTACACCGTGGCTCAGTGCGTGTCGCTCCCGTATTCTGTGGTCGCTCCTCAGAGTGCAGCCCGCTGAGGTTGACATTTTAACTATACACCAGCCATTGCGCCACCCAGGCTGTTTGAGTCAGCTGTGTATCCTTTCATCTTTGGTTTCTCTTGCGGTTAATATTCGTCTTTTTTAAGCACATCGTGACAGAGTAACATGGCATTTCTCACGGTTCGTGAACAAATGTGTATTATGTTAAATATAAAGTATGAACAATATACCTTTATCTGTTTGCATTTATTTGATAAAAAGGTAAGTACTTAAATGGTAAGTTCTTATATAACCCAATATCTAGTCCTCAGGACGGCTCAAAGCGCATTACACTTTACTTCCTGGCAGACCTGCTCAATTGAACACCATCTCGACTGGGAAGCATTCAGCCACGCTGCAATTAATGTCTATAGCCAAGTACTCATTAATACAGCTGAATGAACTGAAGCAATGTAGAGTAAACGAACTTGTCCAAGGTTCGACACCGCCGCACAGGATTCGAACCCGCGTTCTCTCAGTCGAGAGTCCGAAGCTCTCACTTGCGCTCCACAATTCCATAAAGACGATGTGTTTGGTACTCATTTGCTAACACTATGGCATGTTAATAAAAAAAAACATTTTTCGCAGTAGTTCATTTTTCTTTCTGCAAATGTCAATATACAAGATACTCCCCTCCAGTCGACTATAAGTATTGATCATCATTATACCTGACATATAATATTTGTTGAAGATACGGAAAGAGTATGTGTTCCTTCTTTCGAAATTGACTCATCTGCCAATCAGATTCACGGACATTGTTCAGTACAATAAGTGTAACGCTTCCCGAAGACGTTTAATTAGTGTAACTATCTTGTAAATATAATTTAGTTTTTACTTACGGCAGTTACGCCGTAGGCTTAGCCTTAGCTCTGGGTTTAACATTCTTTACTAATTATTATCTATATGATATAAAATGATATGGTTTTGGTATATTATTTTCTACTAAATATGATAATAATCTAACATAATTATGTCACCATTATTCCTATTGGCTGTTTTCTGCTTGTCTTGCTCTGTTGCGGTAAGGGATATCGATTTTGTTTTATGCAAACCATTGAGATCTAATCATTTTAATGTGCTTTTTCCTAACCACACTAAAATTCATCATTCTATTTCAATTTTGCATAATCTGCTATGTCTTCATGTTTTTTATAATAGAAAGTTACTGCCAATCCCCCGCTCTACGCCAACATTGAAATTAGCAATAATTGTATTACTAGCAGGAGATGTAAGTCTCAATCCTGGGCCATCTGTTAGACGAAACATTCGGGTGGCAAACGTTCGATCTGTACGAGATAAGACAGCCTCACTTTGTGATTTATTAATTTCAAAGAAAATAAACATTCTAGCTATAACTGAGACCTGGCTCAGACCACATGATACACCTGCATGCATTGCTGACATTTCCCCTTCTTGTTACACCTTTCACCATCGACCACGTTTAGTCGACCGTGGAGGTGGTGTTGGTTTTTTTTATATCACAGCAGTTCAAAGTTATATTACATTCTAACCCTGAATACTCTAGTTTTGAGTCCATCTGTGCTGAAATTTCAGATTCTTCTTTCTGCGCACACTTTGTTTGTATCTATCGCCCTCCAGGACATCCGGCTAATTTCTTTGAAGACTTTCAGGATATGTTGGAAAATCTGGCAGTTATTCATTCAGAATTTTACATTCTTGGTGATTTTAATCTACATTTGGATAAACCTTCTTCAACTACAACTACGTTTGATGATATTCTGGCATCAGTTGATTTGAAACAACATATTACCTTTTCGACACATATACATGGCCATTGGCTTGACCTCTTGATAACCTGTTCAACTTGTAATAATATCCAAGAACCTACTGTTTCAGACGGGTTATCAGACCACCATACTGCCATTGCCAATATTAATGGTTCTATAGCCGCTTTACAATCGAAACACAATGTGTCTTACAGAGCCATTCATAGGATTGACATTACAGCTTTAATGGCTGATATCCTTATATCTGACCTTATCACAGATAAAAAAAAACATCTATCTGACTTATATAAACAGTACTGTCAGGTACTCAATGAACTACTTGACAAACATGCACCTATAAAATCCAAATGGGTGTCAGAAAGGCCACCGGCTCCATGGATGACTTCCGAAATTATACTATCTAAAAGGCGTCGTCGTTATTTAGAGCACGTATGGCGCAAATCACGCTCGCCATTAGACAGATCGCGCTATTCTAAGCAATGTCACCTCTGTAACAGACAAATGGCTAAAGGTAAATCAGATTATTTTACAGATATGGTCATAAATAAGTCTGATAATCCGCGTCAGTTATGGAACTGCATCAATAACATTATACACAGAACGCCTACTCCATCGCTACCTGATCATGTGTCAATTATGTCTCGTTCGTTCTCGTTCTCCAGTCACTTCAAGAATAAAATCAGTATTATTCGTTCTGCTTTCCCACGTCATAATATAAGTAATGTCAGTGTGGACTTTCCACAAGTAAATTATCAACTTGTATCATTTGAACCTGCAACAGTTGATGAAGTTAGGAAAATAATTATGTCCTCCCCAAATAAATCTTGTGCACTTGGTCCATTT
Organism: Escarpia spicata; assembly: GCA_963995525.1. Classification (NCBI taxonomy): domain Eukaryota; kingdom Metazoa; phylum Annelida; class Polychaeta; order Sabellida; family Siboglinidae; genus Escarpia; species Escarpia spicata. Next base: position 43,969,112 of record OZ023205.1, on the reverse strand, counting down.
CCAACAATACTGCTAAAAGCATGTCTCGATACACTAATTGGACCTTAATAACAAATATTATAAATGCATCACTTTGCTCTGGCTGTTTTCCTGATGATTTTAAATACGCCCATGTCACACCACTTCTTAAGAAGTCATCTCTGCCTAAGCAAGACCTAAACAGTTATATACCTATTTCTAATCTCAGCTTAATTTCCAAAATACTAGAAAAGGTTGTAGCAAGTCGTCTAAGGTCTCACATTAGCACAAATGTCTTAACTAATGTGTCACAATCAGCATATAGGCAGTTTCATTCAACAGAGACTGCCCTCTTAAAGGTTCATAATGACATTAACTTGAACATTAATAATGGTAAAGTGACTGCACTTACCTTACTAGATCTCTCTGCCGCGTTTGACACGATTGATCACAGCATTCTCATTGAACGCCTATTAAAGTGGTACGGCATATCTGACACATCTCTAAGCTGCTTTTCTTTGTATCTAACTGATAGATACCAAAACTATAAAGATTGGGAACTGCTTTTCAGCTGCACTGCCGGCTTTATTTGGTGTTCCCCAGGGTTCTGTTCTTGGGCCTTTGCTTTTTACTCTTTACACCACGCCACTAAGCTCTCTTATACAAAGACATATCTTAGATCATCATCTTTATGCTGATGATACTCAGATCTACATTTCGTTGGCTACCCCGGATACAAATCGCTCCCTTAATCAACTTAGTGATTGCCTTCAAGATATCTTCCATTGGATGACTGACAGCAAGTTGAAATTAAATGCAAATAAAACTGAATTGATCATTATTGGTACTCCAATGCAGCGTTGTAAACTGGATGGTTTTTTCCCTACGCGTATTTTGAATCAGTGTATCACGCCAGCAACCTCGGTACGGAATCTAGGAGTGATCTTTGATAGTAACTTCAATTTTTGACAACACATATCTCAAACATGTCGCTGCTGTTTTTATCATATTCGTGATCTTCGCCGTATTCGCCGGTATATGTCATTTTCTGTTGCTAAGACTATTGCAACAGCGCTTGTTAGCAGCAGACTTGACTATTGCAATTCCCTCCTTTATAATATCGCTAGCAAGGATATCACAAAACTTCAGCGTGTCCAAAATTGTCTAGCAAGAGTAGTTACAAGATATCCTCGTTTTTCTCGCTCTGTGCCACTTTTGAAGTCTTTGCATTGGCTTCCTGTACGATATCGTATAATATTTAAGATCTGTACCATTACATACCAGGCACTGTCCAATAAGCAACCATCTTATTTGCATGTATTGCTTACTCCTGTAAGAAAATCTACTTTTTGTTCCTAGAGTCAACACTAACATTGGAACTAGGGCTTTTTCTGTTGCTGCACCAACTCTTTGGAATATACTTCCTCTTAATGTTAGATCAGTTGAAAATATTACAAAATTCCGTCTTCATTTAAAAACGTATCTTTACAACATTGCTTATCCACCGTATCTCCCTAGCGCCTTGACCCATCTGTGGACAACTGGAAAACTACTTATGGATTTTGAGATTGACCAACCCTTTTGTTTTGATGCGCCTCTGAGCTTGGTTTCCAAGGATTTAGGCGCAATAGAAGTTATCTTATTATTATTAAATCGTTAATCGGTTTCCGTAGCTACACGTGATATATTCGAAAACTTTTCTCTATCACCTGCCACAAAATAGCCTTCAAGACAGAAATCAATTATGTGGGTGGGATTTATGACAGAGATGCCCGTGATTTAGAATGGATTTATTAGTTTGAATGGTGGTGAATCATGAAGATTGATCTCATAGCGAAATTGTTCTGATGGCGTATAACTCCTAAATGTTGAACGATATTTCGTCAGCAAACACCCCGCTAATGATTCTGAGATTACGTACGTCAAAGTTGATTGGTAAAAATGCACGTCAAAGATGATTGATATAACTGCATGTTTTAGTAAAGAGCAAAACGTAAAGGTAAGTTCTTATATAGCATAGTATATTGGGACTACTCAGAACGCTTTTCACTTAATTATCTGGGAAAGCTTTTCAATCCCACACAATATCGACTTCTCTAGGCCGCATTCAGCAATAACCCCCTGGCAAACCTTTTCAATCGAAAACCGTCTCGACTTCTCTGGGAAGCATATAGCGAAAATGCAATTACCGTCCAAGAGTTTTTATACACAAATATCTAACACTGTCTTTTGCCAGGTATCGGTACCAGTTCATACAGCTGAGTGAACTGGAGTAACGTGAAGTGAACGAACTTGCCCAAGATTTGAAACGGCAGCGACAAGATTCAAACCCAGACTCTCTCGATAAAACGTCCGATGCTTTAAATAACGACGCCACCGCGCTCCACATATCCGGTGTGCTGCATATCAGTAAGACAATATTATCTGCATGGCTTGTGTAAATTGGTCGATGGACTGCATCATACTAATTGGTGACCATGTTGCTGGAACATACCATATACGTGGGAAGAATTAACTAAGCTACACAACTGCTATGATTACCACCAATGGAAACTGATCTGTAGCATAAACGCATCGGTTCGTTCTATGCGCGTAGAGAACACGAACGCAACATATGGTTGAAATTACATGTTACGTTTGGTTCCAGAACAACGATGTAACATAGTAAGAAGACCACGTACAACAAGACAGTCAGCATAGGCGGGTCCGGGGGGCCTGGGGGCACGTGCCCCCGTAGACATTAGGAGTTTAGCGTTCCGCAGACCTTTTATAACGAGCCCACGAGACCGTGCTCCCTGGACCCTTTAAAATGTGCCCCCGTTCAGGTAATAATATGTTGAAGTTACGGCCGCGCATCGACGAAAAATGTTCAACGACACCCCGATGTATCCAGTTGAGCCGAAATCGGAGACATTTTTGTCATCAACACCCCCCTACCCGTCTTCCGATGTCACCAGTCCAGACAGCGGCTCAAATTACGGCGGCGCGGCAGTAACAACATTTCTACTACACCATTTGGTTCGGCCGCCAGTGGAGAGCAAATTTATGATTTGGTTCACTATAAAAAATACACATTAACACCATCGTCCTGCAGTAGCTTTTTAAAAATCCTGCTATCTGTTTTCGAGAAAATCATCACAGACTATGTTTCCGTCGTCCCAAGCACACTGAGTTCCTTTTATGCACTCGCTGAAACGTGAATACATTGCCAACTAGCAACAACAGATGCAAAGCAGTGCGCAGCAGACGAGTCGCAATCTACAAACGTGTCCTTCCTGTTAATAAACTATTGTTTCGTATGTCGTGAACCCGGAAATCAAGCGCTCATCTGTCCCATTCTATTAGGTTGCTGTCGGCGGAAGCTGGCGGCGGAGGCGGCGGCATTTGGCGGAGGTGGGGAAGCCGACGCTCGTGGTCACCACGACACTCACTCACTATCGACGTCACGTCACCTTCCGTCTTACAACACGTAATTACGTGCTTAAATCAACACTACACGCGCGCATAAAGCAACGCTACACGGTTTATTCGTTTAGGTGGTTGCACGCGAGCTACCGTTCTCCGCCACTTCGCTTGTCCGGGTCCGACTCGTGAATTATTTATGGAAACTACAATGATGTATCGCAGTTTTGTCACAAAGACCAGACTTCTTAATTGCCGTTTAAACCAATGCTGTTATTTTCGCTGGCCTGGATAAAAAGATTACTGTGCCTGCGGCGTTTGCATGGTGGATTAACTTGTCTGGCGTGTGGTATTGCGGAAATGGTAAGATGTATGGCCGGGCCTACTTGCTGGTTTTTGTTTGTTAGTGAAGTATTGACAGTGTAAACGTGATACTTTGATTATAGTCCCCTATGTCGTCGCAAAAACTTTGACGGCTTGCATGTAGGGCAACAAAAGCAGACAGAATCCCCCATTGAGTACGTATTCTGTCTGGAGGAAAATAAAAAAAATTATTTGACATAATGCGTAGAATAATGACGAGTGACAAAATTTATGTGTAACGTAAAGGTGTTTCCTCAAATCGACTTGTTTGTTCGTATCATCTTTGTAAAAAATTCCAATGTATACACTACAATATGATACATTGTTTCTGCAACTTTTCTACGTGGGTTCTGCGAAATCGCCAGATAAGTTAACTTATTTAAAGTTGGACCATGCATTAATTCAAGGTATTTTCGGATTTGGATTTTCAATTAAATGTTAAATTTAAGCACATCTTTCTTTGTTTATGTTGTTCCTTCCAAACGACGTAACCAACAGCTTTTGTGTTTTTGTTTTGCCCGGCAATTGGCCTGCGCCCAAAATAATACACAAAAACTATAATTCACATATGTTTATTGAGTGAGAAAATATCACACAACGATACGTAAAAAACGACTCTCCCAAAATATCCGGAATCCAATCAACATATATCACAGTTTGAACGGCAAACTCCTCCTACGCAAGACAAACTCGCGGACGGACGTTGATAGTCACACTGGTTTGTTCGCGGGTCTTACTGATTCCTGTTACTAGTATGACTGGTGTGTGGGCACATTTGTTCACCTCACTTTGCCTGTGTCTTTCGTAGGCATTCTTAAGCAGTTTTGGCCGTTTCTACCTAGTGCAAACGATCCCAATGGACAGGCATCGTCATTGCCTCGCAATGGAGTGGTCTGTATCTACAAACACTCGCACCGGTGCTGCATTAAATGCCGCCAAAACAATTGCTCGATTATTGGGTGAACGCGCCTTGACCTCCTCATCGGCGTTGTGTAGGACCGCATTACTAGTTATTAATATTACAGTTATTAACACCGGTTAATTGCACCAATGGATGTCTTGTTTACCAAACCCTTGTTCTCTTGTGATATACTGGTAGGGGTCAGAACGTTTGTTCTTTCAAATGAGTTCACAAGGGTTGTGACAAACTAGGAATATGTATTCAAGGAAATGTGATATTAAGCTACTATAGTGGCATGTGTACGTCGTAAAGAACACCCACTCGGTTCGGGAGAGCACTGCTTTTGATGACGCCCATAAAGACACTCTGCTACTAGCGCACACCGCTCATGACTCGATACAACTAGATTGCAGTCCGATGAATGATCATCACACGCAACTTTATCAGCAAAGTGCATACACAGTCGCGAGTGTTGTTTATACACACACTCAAGAATATTGCATACACACGTAATTAACCAGTCGTTCTTAATAATTTACAGAAATATGATGTCTGTAAATGGTTTGTCAGTAGCAGGTGCACTATCACTGTGTCTAACTGCTATAACCATATTTAACAAGATTTAACAAGATTGCTGTCAAGACGGCATGCGGACAAGGAAGTCTTTGGCTTATTGAGAGTCCAACAATTTTCCACCTACCTATAACCCTCCCTCGCCAGATAGCTGTCAGTTTTATTTTTGAACATATTCACATTGCTATCATTAACACAATCATCAGACAATTGGTTCCAGTCATGTATTGTCCTCTGAGAGAATGAGTACATTCTCATATCTAACCTACGCTTTTCCTTGACTAATGCTGCATTGTGCCTTCTTTCAGTTTAAAGAAAATAGTTCTATCAATACCCTCATAACCATTCAATATCTTTAAAAAAACTTCTATTTTGTCTCCTCTTGGTCTCCTCTTGGTCTCCTCTTGGTCTCCTCTTGGTCTCCTCTTGGTCTCATAGTCTCTAGTGTTGTCAACCCGCATTCTAACATGCGTCTTTCACAACCAAGATCTTTGAGTTCAGGAATCAGCTTAGTTGCTCTTCGTTGCACTCTTTCTAGATTATCTATGTCCTTCTTACGATATCGCCTCCATGCTTGTATACAATATTCCAAATGTGGCCTAACTATTGCTTTGTGTAATGGTACAATTAGCTGTTTCTCCTTATATGTGATATTTCTCCTAATTAACCCTAGTATTTGGTTACCCTTTGAAGCAGCAATTCCACATCTCCGAAACTTTCATGTAGGCACTTATTGTTACTTCCAAGTCCTTTTCTTGTATAATTTTACCTAATATAGTATCCCCTATTATGTATTCTTTGTTCATCTTGGTAATCGCTTTAAGAAGAACGATTTATGAGTGCTACATGTTGGGAATCGTCCTCTTCTTTCACTATTCTACTTCTGTGAATAATACAAACGAACACGAACACGAACACGAACACGAACAGGGACAACACGCCAGGAGACTGCCTGCAGAGATCACGTCAGTGTCTGTAAAAAGGAACCACCATCGACTCAAACTGTCCAAGTGTGGCCAGATAAGCTCTTGAAAGCGGCGGTTTATTGCGCAACTGTTGCAAACATCGCATAGCTAAATAGCGACCGCGACACTATGTGGATGATCACGTTGCTGCGAATGTAAACCTCTGTTCGATTCGAGTTCACAATGCTTATGACAAACGAGGAATGCGTATTCAAGGAAGCGTGATATTAGGTTTCTGTATTGGCATGTGTACGTCGTAAAGAGTATCTACTTCAGCTACTTGTCAAAGATGGGTGGTGGCGCTGTATAAAAACCTCATTATTATTAACGTCATCTTCACCACGGACAACAGAAACAACATCGTGTAATTGCAACGGTCGATGCAATCTTTACCGAACACGGGTGTGACAAACGAGAAATACGTATTCAATGAAGCGTGATATTAAGGTACTGTTTTGGCATGAGTACATCGTTGGGAACATCTACTCGGTCCGGGAGAGTATTGCGTTTGATGACGCCAATAAAGACTCTTCCACTGACACACACACCGCTTATGACCCGATACGACTCGAGTGCTGTCTAATGAATGATCGTCATGCGCACCTTTATCAGCAAAGTGCATACACAGCCACGAATGCTGTTTACACACACTCAAAAATATTGCTTTTATTTACAAATGATACACGTCAAAATCTTGGTAAGGTTTCAGGTCCATGTACGCTAGCAGAAACAACGTTCTCAATCATTTATGGAAGCATTATGTCTATATATGTTTGGTCAGTTGTGGGTCTTACGGATTCATGTTACTAGGCCCATTGGTGTGCACAATTCTGGGTCGAGGTCTACGACAACTTAGCATTCCCACTGTCTACAGTTATGATAGTAATTTTGTATTTCAGAAAATTAAAAGGGAAGCGGCAATCCAGTAGTTATAGAGCATCGTACTGTCAGCCAAGAGATCCGTTGTTCGAATTAAGGGATCCGCAGTTCGTATCCAGAGGTTTGCGGTTCGAATCCACGTCCGGTCGTTTCGAAGTTTGGGCAGTTTCGTTCACCCCACGTTGCCTCTGTTTTTTGAAAGGACACTAAACAATTTTGGTCCTTTCTACCTAGTGTAAGACATAGAAAGGCTTCGTCGTTGACTCATAAAACGATGGTCTCGATGAACAAAAATAAAATGCATATTGGTGCTGTATAAGACCCCATTATTATCATCATCATCACAATCATCATCATCATCACCATCATCATCATCATCATCATCATCATCATCATCATCACCATCATCATCACTCTTTACCGAACACTTGTTATATTGTGATATATTGGTAGGAACCAAAACCTTTGCCATTTCAGATGAGTTCACATCGGTTGTGACAAACGAGGAATACGTATTCAAGGAAGCGTGGTATTCCGTTACTGTATTGGCATGTGTACGTCGTAAAGAACATCTACTCGGTTCGGGAGAGTACAGCGTTTGATGACGTCACTAAAGGCAATTTTCTACTTGCACACATCGCTTATGACTTGATACAACTCGATAGTCCACGGGCCAAGACCAGAAATTTAACTTATTGGTACCATTTGGGCGGGCAAGATCTAGTTATGAATTTTGAAATAGTCCGTGTCTGTGTAACATATTTTGGTATGATAAACATTGCTGAGCGGTTGCTTATAGTCTTGGTAGCCATCTTTAAAAATGGCCTCCAAATTTTATTTCTCCGTATTGTAATAACTGCGTCACCTAGAACCATACTGTTGGTGTCAATATATAGATTTTAGGGATATTTCATTCACATCCGCCATTTTTAAAGATGGCGGCCGTCAAAATAAATGTTAGCACCTCCGTCGCATAGAGCAGTAATTTGAGCACCAGTGCATAGATTTGTGGGCAGCGGTTTAAAACAATTTTAAATTTGACCTTCTCTGATATTGATATACTCGCCATTTTTAAAGGTGGCGCCTGTCACAGACTATCACTCCCGTATCTTCAGAACGACGTAGCACAGAGCCACATAGTTAACGTCAAAATATAGTTTATGAGGTACGGCGATTTCAAATACATTACTTTTTGACTTTCCCCGACATTCATTTTTCAAGATTGCCTATAGCTCAGAATAATAGGAATGTTCAAGCATCGTCATCGCTATCTCCATCATCACAGTCACGTAGTTCAATTGCGAACTGTTCTTCTTTCTTCTGATTGCTGCACATCTGTTGTTTGCACATGTTGGTGCATGTCATTCCATTGACGAGACACGTGCAGCTTTGCAGTTTGCAGGAATGCAGGAAAGCAGGCACTTGCATGACACCAGTTCCAAAACTGCATCTGGGGCTGGAGGAGCGCGCACCCACTCGGTGACCAGATGACCGTCATCATCTGTCGTCCATCCACACTCTTTCGGGTCTGCCATAAATGGCTCAGTCTGCTCAGACTGAAGGCAGCACTTCCAGATAATTGCTGCTAGGTAGCTGGCTCGAAAAACATGCATGTGGAGGAAATCTCTATAAGGTGGAAGCTGGCTGGAATCGACCTCTCCTCATTTGACACATAAGACTTTGTAGCGCAGTTCATTCGCTTCGTCAGTGCTGGCAGTTGTCGCATACACGGAGCAGGTAAACAGTTGTATTTTGTCAAACAGTTGCTTAGATACTTCCCAGGGTTGACCAAGTTGGCTGAAAGTCTCCTAGTAGATGCTTTCCGTTTTCAGTTTTTAAATCGCTGCCCACAAATTTATGCACGTATGTGTACGTTACTGTTATAAGTGACGTGCTAAGATATGGTGACATTTGTATTGGCGACCGCCATCTTTAAAAATGGCGGATATGAATGTCACAGAAGGTCAAATATAAAACATTTGAAATCCTTGATCCCTAAAACCTCTATATTGACACCAAAAGTAAGGCTCTAGACAACGCAGTTATTACAACATGATAACATTGGATTTGGCGGCCATTTTAAAGATGGCCGCCAAACCGATAAGCAACCGCTCAGCAATGTCTATCGTATCAAAATATGTTCCATAGACATGTACTATCTCAAAAATCATAACTAAATCTAGCTCGTCCAGATGGCACCGACATTTGGTCTGGCCCATGGACTACGACCCGACTGTCCGATGAATGATTATCACACGCATCTTCTTCAGCAAAGTGGATACACAATCATGAGTGTTGTTTGTACACATACACTCAAGAATATTGGTTTTTGTTTACAAATTAGACACGGCATAATCTGGGTCAGTTTTCAGGTCCACGTGAGTTAGCAGAAAATTGCAATAAACCGGTCGTGCTTAATCATTTATGGATACACTATGTATATAAATGCATGGTCAGTTGCGGGTCTTACGGATTCCTGTTACTAGTCTGACAGTATGCACTATTCTGAGTCGACGTCTACGGCAACGTTATACTCCCAGGGTATGCAGTTATGCTAGTTATTTTTTATTTTAGATAATTAAGCGGGACGCGACAGTCCAGTAGTTATTGCGCATCGGACTGTCAGTCGAGAGATCGGTGGTTCGAATCCAGAGGACCGTGGTTCGAATCACTTCCGGCCGTTTGGAAACTTGGGCAATTTCCTTCACTCTACTTTGGCTGTGTCTTTCGAAAGGACATTAGGCAACCTTTGGTCTTTTTTGTACCTGGTGTGTATACTGTTCTTCTTCCTTTTTCCCTGTACAGGGGTGATGGTCAGCTATAATACTGTCGAACAACTCGCTTTGTTCTTTCTCTCCATAACTTCCTACCAGCAGCCTTCTCTGTCCATTAATCATCCTTACCCGATCGATTATTATTATTAGTAATATTATTACTATTAGAAGTAGTAGTAGTCGTAGTAGGCCTAGTAATATCATTATTATCATCATCATCAGTTGCTCTATTCGTCAAAATGTTTGCTCTTTCAAATGAGTTCACAGGGGTTGTGACAAAGACAAGCTATTGTATTGGCATGTGCACGTCGTAAAAACAAATGTACTCGATTCGGGAAAGTATTTCCCACCAGCAAACGCCGCTTATGACTCGGTACGACTAGACCTGACTGTCCGATGAATGATCGCCACACGCACCTTTATCAGCGAACTGCATGCACAATCATGAGTGTACTGTAACTTAATATAACGCTTCATTGAACACGCTTTCATCTTTTGTCACATCCGTTGTAGGCTCATTCGAAAGAACAAACGTTTTGACTCCTACCAACATATCACAACAGAATAAGCGTTTGGTAAACAAGGCATCCATCGGTGTAATTACTACCACCGGTGATACTAATAGTAATACTAATAATGCTGTATGACGTATTTGGAACTGATATTCTCTTACCCAATAAACATATGTGAATTATAGGTTTTGTTTATTTTGGGCGAAAGCAAAATGCCGGGCTAACATTTTCAAAAACGCTAATCATGTCGGACACGTCTTTTTCAATAGAGCAAGGGACGTCGATAACATAAAGTGAGTGTTGTTTGCGCGCGCGCGCACACACACACACACACACACACACACACACACACACACACACACGCACTCAAGATTATTGGTTTTTATTTACAAATGATACTTGTCAAAATCTGGTTCCGTTTTCAGTACACAGTGAACTAGCAGAAAATCGAATTGTAATTAACCAGTCGTTTTCAATAATTTATAGAAATATCATGTTTATAAATGGGTTGTCAGTAGCAAGTGATCATCAGTGTGCCTAACGGTCATATTTATATATTGGTAATCGCGTTAAAATGCACGATATATGAGTACTACAGGTTGAGAATAATTCTAGCAATTCACTTACATATTGTGCTTTCGTGAACAATATAAACGCAGCGAACGAGCACAAAAACACACAATGCGCGTGGAGGCTGGCTGCAGGGACCACAGCTTCCATTTGAACATGCGCGTGGAGACTGGCTGCAGGGACCACAGCTTCCATTTGAACATGCGCGTGGAGGCTGGCTGCAGGGACCACAGCTTCCATTTGAACATGCGCGTGGAGGCTGGCTGCAGGGACCACAGCTTCCATTTGAACATGCGCGTGGAGGCTGGCTGCAGGGACCACAGCTTCCATTTGAACATGCGCGTGGAGGCTGGCTGCAGGGACCACAGCTTCCATTTGAACATGCGCGTGGAGGCTGGCTGCAGGGACCACAGCTTCCATTTGAACATGCGCGTGGAGGCTGGCTGCAGGGACCACAGCTTCCATTTGAACTTGAATCGAGTAGGTACTTATAAGATGTTAGCAGCGCCGCACACTAGGCACACGTCAAAGTGTACTAGCCTGATTAAGTTGAACTACTAGGTCGTGAAAACTGCATCATAGATGTCATGTTTTTAGGTACAAATGAAATTTGACAGATAATCAAGGTACACCTTCTATTACACCATAATGTTTGTCGTTCACGAAAACGAGGACGAACTTTACACAGTTGAACTCGTTTGGGACACCAGGACGTCGCAAACCCCATTACTCGTTTAACATGTATTTTGACAATTAATGTTCTCAATGGTTTGAGGTCAAACTGCCCCGGTCACGGTGACATTGCAATGCATGTTATACACTGTTCCGGTCACGTCGACATTAGACTTTCAGAAGGATACCAAGTGCTGTTCACCCTTGTTGTACTTGGCTGACAACCAAGTACTGTGTTGGTCGCAGAAGGATGCTAATTGTAGACGTAACAAAAAACCTCCGCTACACATGTCTCGCCCAGATATCCCCGCCTCCTTCGCCAGCCTACGCCCCGAACTGATCGCCTTAGAAGTTAGAATAACACTGAAACGCTAGTGTTGTGGAGTGTCCACGAATGGTTTATTTTACCAATATGTCGGCGGTGTGGTTAGTCTTTTTAGTAGGACCAGTTAATAGGTATACAGAGAATGAGTGAGGAAGTATTAATAAAGAGAGAATTAAACACACATGTCAGTGGAAGAAGAAGACGAAGAGGAAGAAAAAGAAGAGGTGGTTGAGTCGGCAGAAGAGGAAGAAGAAGAGGATGAGGAACAAGTAGATGAGTATGAAGTAGAAGAAGAAGAAGTGGAAGAAGGTGAAGAATGAGACGACCAAGATGGAAAGAGAGCGTGAAGAGGTAACTCGAAACGAGAGGTGTTAGCAGTCGAGAGTGAACGAACATTGCAGAAGACATCCTCGCGCGCCAGGGGTCGCTGCTGTTGATTACGTCAGTGCCAGCCAGCAGTACCCCCTGGCTGATCGCTTTGCGAAACTCTGAATTTAAGCTCAGCCTATGAAATCGCTCAGTAGATCAGTGGATGTCAGCACGTCAGGTGGTCATAATAAAACTAATTTCAACCAACTGTGGCTCGTGTTACATGCAATGCTTAGGAAGTAGAAGCAATTATTCGAATACACAATACCGCTCAGCTGCTCGTGCTAATGGGCGAACGGGTCATTCATTATATATTTGGATTCCCAGAAGTCGTTTATCCGTCTTCAAATTGGGGCGGGTATTTGTGCTGTTCTCACGGGTGATGCAGTCGCGACTGGCGAAGTCAGTTACTAGTTTGACTCAGCTAACTTCCGCGCTTAGCGTAGGATGTCAGCCAGGGTTAGTTTTTCATGGCAAACAGCCCTGGCTTGCGAGGATGCAAAAGACCAGAATAGACGAAGATGAATCGTTGAGAGGGCGCAACGCGCCGAGTGATGTGAACTCAATTCCATAAGGGTTCGCCGGGAAGAAGTAGAACAACAAATGCCTGATGAAATACAGGATCCGTGTGCTACAACGTATTTAGTACTAGTATATAGCATTATTTGTCCTAGCAAAATGCCCACCCCAAATGGATTAACATATTAGTTCATGCGTGACAATATTTACGAAAATGTAACAAAACGCACAACATTGTTACATAAATACCATAACGCGCTCGCAAAAGTACGGGTTTGTTTGAGCGGGGCAAACGATGTACCGGAAACAACCGCGTTACGCACTTGCTGCAATGCTCATTGTACGTTCAAAATGTCCAAGGTCGGAGAGAATGTGAAGTTCCCGTATATAAATAGACCCTAGTCGTGATAGTGTAGAAATGTCAAATACTATTCGTATTGCTATGGTATTGGCATAAGGTTAGACGTAAGCCTATTGTGTCAGTATCTACTTCATGTCATCGTCGCAAGCCAGGGCTGTTTGCCATGCAAAACTAGCCCTGGCTGATCCCCTAGTAATTGTAACTAGTAATTGACTTCGCCAGTCGCGAATGCATCACCCGTGAGAATAGCGCAAATACCCGTCCCAATTTGAAGACGGATAAACGACTTCTGGGAATCCCAAAATATAATGACCCGTTCGCCCATTAGCGCAAGCAGCCGAGCGGTATTGTGTATTCGAATAATTGCTTCTATTTCCTAAACATTGCATGTAACACGAGCCACGGTTGGTTGAAATTAGTTTTATTATGACCACCTGACATGCCTACCTCTACTGAGCTAATAAGCGATTTCATAGGCTGAGGTTAAATCCAGAGTTTCGCAAAGCGATCAGCCAGGGGGTACTGCTGGCTAGCACTGACGTAATCAGCAGCAGGGACCCCTGGCGCGCGAGGATGCTTCATGTTGCCAAGCTCCGTATGCCATATCGCAGGGGGCGATTTCACGAAGTATTCGCCGCGCGCGTTGTTTCTACGATTGTTGCTAGATACGTTTTACGTTGCGAACAATTGATTTACCCTATATACCTCTAAGAACCCTTGCCGTACGGGGTATTTCGAGAACACATAAAGGGGTTACGTTACATTTGTGGGGTTTAATTAGTCACTGACAAATTGGTGACCGAAATGAAAATCGTCTAGCAGGAAAACGTTAGATTAATTTTGCATACCGGCTTTGTATTTCCGTTACGGGTGCCTGCTCAATTTGAACTGTTGCTAATGTCATTTTTTTAAATGGCTAAAAAAGCAACCATATTTAGTATGCAACAACAAATACTAGCTCGCGTAACGTTTGGAATGTGGCAAATATTTGTGGCACATCATCAGATATAACGACCAAAGTCAACTCTTTCGACAATTTAAAAACTTTTTAATTAAACCAAATGCGGATATTGTCTACACGAATCACACACTTTATATTTTAACTCCAAAGAACCAGGGGCTGGCTCCTCGAAGTGTTCTTAAAGGTACGCTATTACTTAGCGACACGTGTTTGCGTAACTCCTATGTTTGCTTACAATAACAAATCACGTTATTTACAAAGACAATCATCTTGGCGTTAAGAACGTTCTTAGCCGCTTCGTGAAAACGGCCGCAGATTCGTTGGTAGCTAAACCTGCTGAGGTAGCAGCTTTAATAAGTGGGCATCGCGCAATTCGCATATGCCCATTGCAAAAATAGCAATAATGATAACGACCGGGGTGTACATACAGTATGCTTGAAAAGTTATTTGTGTCAAGTGGACTAATCACAGCATTCACATCTATGCACTATAGCTGCATTTATGTGGGCCACGTGTAAGCTAACCTTTGACGTTTGATTGAAACATACACCGATATTGTTCTATTAAATACAATTAATAAAACAACAGCCGTATACAAATACATCTACTTATAACCGACCTTGCTGCGCAGGTATGCAGTTAGGTTAACGTTTTCCGCTCAGACGGCCTGAATCTCGAGCGCCAAAACTTTCAGTGATTAATCTACGACTCATGGAATAGGACGTAAAATGTATATATTTTCAAAATACACACGTCATATGCCATATATGTCTCGATTCTCACCTTTTATGGGGTAAATCAGTTGTGCAGAACGTAAAACGTAACGTTCGTGGATATGAAGAAGAAGCTGACACAATAATGCTTGTGTCTACCCTCATGCCAATAGCATAGCATAGCAATGCGAATAGTGTTTGAGAGTTCTGCACTGTCACGACTAGGGCCAGTCGACGGACGTTCACTTCACACATGGTGTTTACGTAACGATGCTGTGTGTTTTCTATAATTTGGTAAACATTACTATCACGACTGTCAACTACCAAGGCATCCCGTCAGGTGACGGACATTTTTGCTAGTTATTATAATAAACATTTTCA
This sequence comes from Escarpia spicata, assembly GCA_963995525.1. Lineage (NCBI taxonomy): Eukaryota > Metazoa > Annelida > Polychaeta > Sabellida > Siboglinidae > Escarpia > Escarpia spicata. The sequence goes on along the minus strand of OZ023205.1, from coordinate 43,953,914 downwards.
TTTGTTTGAATAAACGCTTTTGACTTTGACTTTGACTTGAACAACCAGATTTTCGTCAAGAAAAGGAAAAACAATGAGAAACTGCTACGTTCAACGCAGAGTGAACATTTTCGTCACATTATATCACGGGTGTGTTATTTATAGCACGATTGCACTTATGATTGTCACGATACGGAATCAGTTACTTTACATGTTTATTTATTTAGCTGTTAGTCACCAGTTATTGGGTGATTTACCGCTAAACGACGGTTCTGTCTCATCCAGTTAGTCATGTTTTGGTTGATCAGATATCGATAATCTACCTTTTGTTTCGACTATAGTGATTATACATTACATATTATGCCATAACGTACCGTACTTGGGTTTGAATGTTTAGGCAGAATTTAACACAAGAAAGTAAACACATTCGTAAACTTGCAAATAGTGAACATGTTAGACTTAACAGGCGCAGGCCGCCGCCTTATAATTCCTACCTAGGGATTATTTTATCCTGACGTCTGAGCAAATATCAACGTTTGTATCGAACACTAACAGCTGTGTCACGATAACGCTTATTGACTCTCCAGCGCCGTTTTACGTTGCCAATCGACCCACCACTGTGTTTTTATTTAGGGAGATAACAATGTCTTAGTGACAGCTAATTTCCCAATATATTAAGGAAAAAAGACCGATATTACATAATTTAATGGCAGCTATATTATTATCATTTCTTTTGTTTTTGATTTGTTTAACATCATGGAGTTGGATGCACGCTGAAGTCATGCTGACTTAAATATATGTGATGATAGAAGTTACCTTGTTATTGTTATTATTATTATGCGTCGCTTAAATATTGCAATATCGCAGAAGGTAATTTAATAATAGCAACGTACCTGACATAAGCGCAAAATGACGCCATGGTTCTATTCCCAGTTCATCCAATTCGTGTAATAATAACATTTACATAATAGTAATAATAAGGTGACCGCTTCTGCGCCTAAGTCTTTCGAAACCAAGTTCGGCTTTCACACTAAATTAATAGGGTTAGTCAACACACGAAACCAATAATCAGTATTACAGTTTGGGGACAATTTGAGTTTTATGAATTGAGATCGCCAGCTCCGGGAGTACACCACTGTTTGTGTTGTTATCCCCCCTATTGGAGACATTTTATTTAATTCAGTGTTTCTTCCCGAAGATAGGCAAAGTTTTATGATAGTCCGATGGTCCGTGAAAACAGTACGTTAGCGTTTTGAAGGGTCAAAACATTCTGGAATGTTTTTTTAGGGTAAGGTCAAAACACTCAGTGCCTAAGTTAAACACGTATTGTTTTTGTCATAAAAATCGTGGTCGTTTTTATCAGACAAACATGATATGCAGTTGTATTTGTGTATGTACTAACATAGTTACTGTCCAATTGTTGTACTCATGCTTGGGTTGAAAGACGAGGCTCAAAACGAGAATATCGACACAGTTCCAACGTGTTACGCGAGAAAAGTGTTTTGTAATTAAGTTGAAAACTCTATAGAATCTTTTGGTAGAGGAGTGTTTAAACCGTCCTACATAGGAGCCCTATTGCTGAGCTCCCGTGCCAACGAGCAATAAAACGGCTGCCGTCAATCAGTTGCACGCATGCTCTGTACCACTTATCCCAACGAATGACTACAATGTCGCTAATATATCTATCTACCTGAATAACACCATTCAATGTCTGGGTATGTTTCAGCAATAACTGAATTGTTCGTGTCTTTGATACATTCCACGTCGGATCCGGTCACAATGTTTGGCGTAGTCGACCATCTTGCGACCAACACGACGCACGTTGGATGTACTGATCGCCGAATTGTGAAAGGGTAAAGGAAATGTTGCAGACACGGAAGCGAAAACGACACCGCCGTATCGATTGAAATCTCAGCTTTATTAGCAAATGGTAATAATATTGTACGTAAAATTATTGAAGAGGACGAATATTGATGTATTTTTCACTGTTCAAATATCACACGACGGACGAGATAGTTTGGCTGTATAGATGCAAATAGATGCAATATTATTTGATAAAATAATGGGACATCAATGTTCGTGCAGTGGGAAATTTAACTGTTAAATGCAGATCTTGTGGCGACTAATGAATGATAGACAAAAGGCACGTGTACATGAAATATACAAAATAAACAAAGATGTACCACCGTGTATTTATACCAGTGTAAAAAGTCTTTAAAATGCGGTCAATGTTACTATCATTGTCGTAATTTGAATTGCATGTAATGCAGTTTGGATACGCTCACGTTGTAATTGTTCCTGAATGATACAGTTGCTTGACATAATCAAGATGGATTTATTTTACAATTTTTTTTCACGAAAACTATCCTGCCACCTAATCAAACACGACGTGACAGGTTCGTACTAAATACTATGTTATGTATTCACCATTTCATTGTAACCACTTCGGTCGCGGGTGTGTGTTTTGCGCATGCGCTATAGTTTGGAAAAAGGAATTACTAATTTAAATGAACAATTTGATGTGTCCCCGTTCCGCCAGGTTAGACAATATGTTCACATTTGTATTCTCCTTTGATTCTCTGCATAGGCGGGTCCAGGGGAGGTGGGGGCACGTGCCCCCCTAGACCATTGGAATTTGGCGTGCCCGAAGATCTTTTTGAATGGGCCCACGTGACCGTCCCCTCCTAAACCCTTGGAAATATGCCCACGTGCCCCCGTTCATAAGCTGATGTTACGACGAAACGGCGGCGAACAATTTTTAACGGCACCCTTCCCTTCCATCTTATGATGTCACAGCCGAGCCAGCCGAGCCAGCCGAGGTAGCCGAGCCATACGAGCATGCCGAGTCAGCCGAGAAGAAGCTGAAGACGAGCTGAAGTTACCGCGCAGCAGCGAAAAAATATGTTGTAGGCCTACACCGTTTGGTTCGGCCAGTGGAGGTTTTTGTGCCCCCCCCCCCCCCCCCAGACTACCTTCTCTGGATCCGTCCCGGCTCTGTGTGTGATAATATCTAAGTACCCGATATTCGACATCTAACATAAGAAGGTACATTTGCTTCGCTAACACCTGGTATAATTACATGACGATTCACATTAATAAATTATCTAGCTAACCTAATGCCTTTGAATACAAGAAATGTAGCGATTGAATGATGACGTATCGTAATTGATCATTAACACAATGATGATGCAGTGAAATAGATCCTTTTATAGAAGCAGCATATCCTCGCTTGTTAGTCATTGCCCTCTCATAGACGAAGTCACAAATGACAATCTTTTAGGTGACTATATCTGAAGCTGGGTCAATCTAAGACGCCTTAAAGATCAAAAACATCTTATTGTTTAGAACTTGTATAAATCATAGCCGTTATCGATTGCTATGGAATGATGAAGGTAGATCCTGTTTGAATGGAAATATCACATCATTTGTTTAATGTTCGAAAAACAGGTCAGTCGATTACAGTCCAGAGTACGGTTGTTTCACATCGGTGAATCGTACACTATTAGAACGGCTTAATATAAACCACACGACGGTAAGAGTCGTTGTCATCATTTAAGTCCCTTTTCAACAAGAGTTCCTTATAGGCAATTGTGTTTTAAGTCATTACAATGTAGGTGTAAGAAGGGTTACCAATGCGTGTAGTGTCTTACTAGATTGGTAAGCAGGTCCGTCCATGCATCTTCTTGTAATTAACATTTCGTAGCTACTAACAATTATGTGTTTCTATTAAAGTATTAAAACATCTGGTATACAATATGGGCGATGATAAAGTCACAATGCACTCACCTTACTAGATCTTTCAGATATTCCCACACGGTTGATAATTAATATTCCATTATAGTGCCTCCATGAACATTTGGAATTTCATGCACAGCACTACGGTGGTTAGAATTGTATGTTTTAGACATACATGAACGCGCGAACACATCTGGCTCATTATCCTGCCAACAACTCATTCAATTTAGATTTCAACAAGGACCCGTCATCGATTTTATTGTGCTTTGCTTATGTACGACGTGCCGTGGCCAAACCATTACTAATCACAGCATCAGTTGTACGCTGATGACTCGCAGGTTTATATTTATATATCGCACAATTAGATGTACACGAATATCAGTTATTCTTGTATCATTGTCTCGCAGACATATCGTTGCGGGTGAAACCTTTCAAGCTTAAGCTAAACCGTGTGCCTAATTTTTATTATTGTTTCGAAAGTACAACAGCATAACATCGGGTTAGTAACCGCTGTTCTACTTACACAACTCGGTAGAGATACACCACCATCAAATGCCTTTGATAGCCTAGGTGTTGACTTTGTCAGTGACCGCAGATTCCGTCAGCATATTACACGTGTATGAACACTTTGTTTCTACTGTAAGTGTGATCTCCGTCGAATTCAGCGTCACATATAATTCTTACGTAACGTATTTAGTGAAGGGTCCACCCAAAGAATTGCTTGGGTTCTACAATGACTGGACATCGCCTCAAAAGGCTTACACATGTTTGGCAATCACGACATCACGTTTCGCCAATCATGACGTTGTCGCTAATGAATTCGCTAAAGAAATTGCCGGCTTCAGTTTAATTCAGCTCTGTTCTGTTAATATATTTGCGGGACAGAACATACAGGGGGCATACGTTGAACATTTGGGGTGCAACAGGCGGTACTATGAATCAGCTTAGGTTACTAAGCCGACGTGGAATTAAACATATACCTGCTGACTCTCCCGGAATTTCCGGGAGTCTACTGCATTTTTGGTGTACCTCGGGTCTCCTGGAATACAAGCAAATCTCCCGGATTTCGCTGAAAATCTCTAACGGCATCCCCCGTCTTAGAGACAGCGCGACACCACAGGAAACATGCTGAGATGTACTGAACCGCTGAATTTCCGGCGAAAACTCTCCAAGAACACTCCCTCCCCATCTTCCGATGTTATGTTAAGGTCAGAGAGAGCGCGACACCGGAAGCGTGCTGAAATTCCGATGAATAAAACAGTAGGGAGGTATAAAACACTACAAGTAGTTGATGTATTAGTATTTTTACAATGACTCGTATTGTCCCATTTATGGCCCGAAAAGTTAATATAGTCAAATACCACTTCTGGCTTACTAGGATGCCTGACACCTCACGTGGCATTATCTGTGCTTGTATTCTACAGTCCCGGATTTCACTAAGTCAGAGCATCCTCACAAGCCAGGGCTGTTTGCCATGCAAAACTAGCCCTGGCTGATCCCCTACGCGAAGTGCGGAAGTTAGCTGAGTCAAACTAATAATTGACTTCGCCAGTCGCGACTGCATCACCCGTGAGAACAGCGCAAATACCCGCCCCAATTTGAAGACGAATAAACGACTTCTGGGAATCCCAATATATAATTACCCGTTCTTCCATTAGCACGAGCAGCTGAGCGGTATTGTGTATTCGAATAATTGCTTCTACTTCCTAAACATTGCATGTAACATGAGCCACGGTTGATTGAACTTAATTTTATTATGACCACCTGACCTGAGTAGATCTACTGATCTGGTGAGCGATTTGACAGGCTGAACTTAAATTCAGAGTTTCGCAAAGCGATCAGCCAGGGGTACTGCTGGCTGGGACTGACGTAATCAGCAGTAGCGACCCCTGGCGCGCGAGGATGAGTCAGAGGAGACAACAGTAAGTATGATTTCCCAAAATAAAAAAGACATAACAGTTGTGAATAGCACGTGTTCTGGTTAGCTAAAAGCAATTGTATACTTAAAATGAAGGAATATGTTACATTAAATTGGCTGATGTGAGAACGAGCCCTGCTATATATTGTATAAAGACACCGTAGTTGACTGCCCCTTCGCAATGGAGAAAGGGAATATTTCTGTGTGACTTAAGCTTTACGCAGAAAACACAAATAATGATTACGACAATCTGTGCCATGTGGACGAAAGTATTCGATTACACTAGCAGTGTTTGTAGTATTCGAGTGTTCATAATAACTACTGAAGCGTATGTGGCGCACAAAATAATTCCAAAACCGTTCCGCCGACTGGTGAACTGTGGCGCCGCCTGGTGAATCGCAGTGCAAATGTGCTCAAAAACTGCCCGTGACTTGATGTTTTTTTTAACCATAACCAACAAACACTGTCCCACATTGTATAAACACCAATATTTCGTATAGCAAAACAAGCTTACTTTTAATACCATGCATAAGTGATCTGATTTGAGATTCCAAAAACACATGCAGCTAAGCAAAGCACTGGTTATCATGAATCGTTACGTTTAAACATGGTGATAAGTTACAACTGATCCCGTATCGTTTTAATAATGAAGGATTGCATAAGGCAGCATCGCTGACGTCTTTGTTGTTGTAGTCGTCGTCGTCGCCGTCGACATCGTCTTCGTCGTCGTCGCCGTCGATTTCGCCGTCGTTTCATTCGTCGTTATCGTCGTTCTACCATTCTATTTAAATGTCTGCAGATACATTGCAATCGTTGGAAATGTGCACGCAATGTCACGGCTATACATTGCTAGCGGCGAGTTTATTTGAACTCTCTCTAGAGGAGTGGAGTGCCGACAGACAGTCGGCTTAACGTCTTCGCGTCCGAAAACATATAAATATAGCTTCGTGAATGACCTGACCAGTATCAGGGACACTTCACCTTAACCTCGTCTCTCTTCTGTCATTTTATTGTCTGTTGCTCAATTGACTTAGTTTTGTATTGATTTAGTTAGCGACTATATGGATTTTGTTGTCGAAAATTATTGCCGAAAATCAGTTGGTAAATTGGTGAAATTATTTCTACGCAACCGTCACGTTTAAATAGCCTGGTCATATAGAACACCTAGCCGGCTTCAGTCATCCATTTCTGATCAGCACGTTGTTGCCAGACATGAAAACAAGATTGGTACTCTGATTGGTACTGCTGATATCGGGTGCATCATCAACCTTTAGGATGTCTTTCCACTTCTTCTTCCTCTTTTTCCCTTGCGGGGCGGGGTCACTCACTAACTTCTTCCGCTTTCCTCGTTATCTCCCACCATCTCTGTCTGTTTTCCGCAGTGACCTTCCGTTCGTTGCTGTTCACACCTGCCCTCCTAAGGTCCCTTCTCATGCTGTCGTTCCATCTCATCATTGGTCTTCCTCTTCGTCGTTTGCCATCCATCGTCTTCTGCTTTCCATGTTCATTTTGACAGTCAGTCTTCGCTCATTAAATGTCTCTCTATGTAGTTTGCATTATATCAGCATGACATAGTTAATACAGTTTCAGGCGAAAATGTAATTAGCATATTCACCTACTTGTTGACAGCTTTAACATTGTATAACGATATTGAGATTATACAACTCGTCAGCAATAGAGATGTTTGTTTTGTATTGCCTTTAAATCCTACTGAATACTTAGGCTGCTTCAAACGATTGTTCATGTTAATTCAAACAGCGTGTACATTATTAAATTATGTAATTAATTATTATAAACCAATATTCGATTGGCGGATTCGACATACAATATAAACTTATAAATGTAGCCCGTGCAAGAAAATAACCCTAGAGTTTTAATCTATATAACAAAAGTTATCCTGTAACTCAGGAACATTTGTGTCCCAGCAATAGCAGTGTAGATCTTTACTTAGCAAACTTTCTCGGTGGGGCATTATGACAGTGCAAAATTCAAGAAATCCGTATAAGAAAATTATATGTATGTAAATTAATATGCAATACCGTAGTCCTCTACGACTGGGCCTTTAATGTAAACATTCAAATAGAAAAACACCAATAAAACTGAACGCATGAATAAATAAGGAGCATTCAGGAAAGCCGTGTACATCACCCAGTGTTTGCGCGAAAGATTAACTAGAGAAACAAACAGTGGTGTTTGTCGTCCGGACTGGTCAAATACAATGTGGAAACATCGAGAAGTGGGCGAGGCCGCTCGTGAATATAAGTGATCGTTTAGCGTTCATTAATGAAGCGGTGTAGTGGCGAACGAAGACGCCTGGTTGACAAGTTTAAACAGTGGATTAAGTGCGATTGTAGTGCGTACAGAATACACATGCAGGTGACAAATAAAACACGTCACGTTACACAATGCTACTCGACTGAAGAGCACTCCCACTTTCGTCGACACTTGAGGGCCGATCCCAACAAATCACGCCGGCTTCGGGATGCAACCGCACAACCATCAACAAGCCCACACTAAGCTGTCTTTATAAACTGAATACGTGATTAATGTTAGCAATTATCTAATCATTCATCAACACCGTCACTCTACGTACGCATTTAATGTATAACTGCCGCGGTTATTGAAATTGCGCGTCATTTCGAATCGATTCAAATTATCATTAGGAACGTTTAATAATCATCTAAAGATCAGAGCTGGAAATAGCCCTTAGACAACGCCCATTTGATTTATTATAATATGTCGTTGTAACCCAAATAAAAATATATTTGGAAAGTTTAACAACGTGTTTTAGATTAATAAATGTAAATGTGTAAATGGTGTTTTCATTTTGTGGCATAATTATATTGTTCTTGTTATCGGACGCGACCGGCATCATATGATTCGATAATTTTAACGGGCATGTCCTTTTCGACAGAACGACCTGTATAATAACTGAAAGGCAAATTGGGGGTAATCATACTTCAGTTTCTGCTTTGCTGTGCTGATTTCCGCCCAGTCGGTAAACTGTCTGAATATATTGTCTAATTACGGCACGCATGTAGAGAGAAAAGACAGACAGGACGAGAACAAACAAAACGATGTGTTTTACACAAAGTGTTTTATTGAGATATCAGTCATCCGTTCACAATCAAGCCATGCGCATAATCGAACATATACAGCGCAGTTCGTGGAATCGACACATCGTACAGAAATCTTCTCATATCAGTTGATGAAAACAATGTATTTATTAGTTGGTACTCGTTGCAACATTTTTATTCTGAACGACATTTCGCCTACAGCAATGAGCGAGAAAATATGAAACTCCCGGCAGCCATCTTTATTAGTCTTCGTGTTAAAGGGCGCTAGTCTGTTCCGTTGGGTAGTTATCAGCAGGAAGTTCGTTTACTCAGTTTTATGTTCTGCCGCTTTGGTTAGGAGAGTGGGAAAGAGCTAACTTCAAAGCAAGAAGTACCATTAAGCAATGCAGTTGTGTACAAATTTAATGTTTTGTTTACAATTTGAATATTTCAATGGCGCAACATTCAAATTAAAAAACACTGTATTGGACTTATCAAAAGCAGTGTATCTGGCGGAATAATTCACAAATTAATTATAATAGTACGAATACTATGCAAATTTATATTATATATATATATATATTAATAAAAGATGTACAGACATAGTACATTTAATCCAACCAATGCAACGTAGTAAACTCTTCATAAAGCGCCCGAATATCTGTCATGTTAACAGTGAATGCATGACACACAGGGTGTTACATGGCTTGACTCAAAGTCCAAGGTGGCTTACGACTAATTACACAGAATAGAACGCGCTATATTTATTGCTGGAGACTCGAACTCTACTAAATTCAAGTGGATTATAGCGATATTGTCAAGTATCGTAAACCCCGTTTTACTGCTATTTCTGAGAAGTAACTTCCTATTAGAATCATACAAACAGTACCAACTTCGGGTATAATACGAGTAGGGCCTAATGTTCGATTAAGCGAGTAAGGATAACCAGTAAGTGCCATAGCGCTGTGTTAAGCTACATACACTGAAGTTAGCGGTAAAGTGGCATAGTCGTCGGAACCGGGGGATGGGGGTTAGAGGGCTGAAATTCCCAATAATTAAGTGGGGGCTGGAGATAGGAGATAAGGAATAAGCCCCCCCCCCCAATATTTAAGGAAGGTGGGTGGATTTTGTGGTGCATTTTAAAGTTTTTTGGCGAGCCTCTGGGGTGCAATTGAAAGTTTTTGGAGAGCCTCAAGGTGGGTGTTTTGGCGAGCCTGAAGGGGTGTGTAAATCGAGGTTTAGGAGAGCCTCAGCCCCCCCCCCCCCCATATTCAGCAAGTTTCGACGCCTCTCAATGGGGTTCCGCAACTATTCGTACAAACACATCGATGACAGCAATAAAACGCTATGTTATTCGGGGAACACCGTCAACTTCCCGGTTATATTGCCAACGTCTGATTCAACAGTTTCACTGCCGTACAAAGCAGTCTCCGAGTACATTGGGTTATCGAAGTGCAGCGCATTGCCGCCAGTGTCGCTGCGTTGCCACTCGGAGCACCGTCTACCGAACAGGAACAGAAGTATCGTGGCGATGATCAGAACGGCTGTGACGACACTGAATGCAATGGCTATCACTATGCCAGCCGACATCCTGGATTCTGAAATTGGAGAAAACTTGGGTAAAAAACAAAAACAAGGTTTTGAACATTCGATATTACTACAAGAACAAAATTCTACATAATTTCACATCAGAACCTACCCCACAATATATTTGTTCTACGTTTGACATTTGTAATACTTGGGGTCACATCGTCCGTCTGACTCCCACCCTTGCGTAAAGAATTTGTGAAAACTCTCTTGGGTGCCTAAACGTAACATTTTGGATGAAACGCAACTTGAAGTATTGAAATCAAAATACGCTCATATCACACTTTTAACGAAATTGAATTAACTCTAAAAGGCTGTCGCCAAAGATCTGACACATCCTGTGATACAAAATGTCGCTTTAGTAACAAAGTTTACATTGTGTACGGCGGTGCTTAAATCATTACGTCTCTGTCATGTTTAAATAAATAATCAATGTTATATATTCATTTACTCGGAACTATTATATGGTAATATATACGTATTTTATGGCAGTGTTTAATTTGATAACAAATGCATGGATGCGTATGTGCGTTCTATCATACGTATGTGTTAGTATTGTGCAATTAATAAAGTTTTAACTCGTGCTTATGTATGCATATTTGTTGTTCATGCCATTAATGTCGATATTAATTATCATAGACACAACATACCCATTTATTTATTTAATAAGCGATTCCAACAATGTAACGTATGCGTAGTATTAATTTACCTATTGCGTCTGCTGAATAGGGTTTGCAATATAATGTAGTGAACGTTTAGGGTTACTGATGAGTCATTATGCTTTTGCAAAGTTATCGGTCGCCAGGTCCAGCCATGAAACAAAACACACATGGCACGCGTATATAATTGTTCATGTTTTGCGCCGTATTTTCTTAAAATTGCTTATTATATAAAGAAACTAGTTTACAAGACGGTGTTGAGGAGATTGATATGTAGTATATGGGGCATGCTGTTGGTACGTAGCATAAGGGGTATGTTGAATCACTGGACAACTCACCTGTATTTAATAGATGGACGATCGCAGAATGCAGTTTTAATAGAGAAAACAGTTATTTAATTAAACATGTGTGAAGTGAAGAGAGGTTTGGCGGGATTGAGAGGGGAGTGGAGAAGGAATGCAAAGGATAATGTGATTGGAGACGGGTGGTGGACACGGCAGTACGGAGTCGTTGACGGATGAAGCAGGGAACAATATTCGAGGACGAGTATCGAGGCTTGCCTCATCACAAACTACAGGGACAAACAGAAGAAAACACAATATATGGAAGGATAGAAGTTTACGTTCCATTATTCTTGTTGTTTTTCCTCGTGTAATAAACGAATCGGCTCTGACATATTTCACGTGTCGAACTACTGAGCAATGTTACGCTGACAATACAAGTGGCTGACGTTTCCATCAATATAACGACAACGACACAGACGATAGCTAGCACATCACCGTACCTGCCGATGGTTGCCCTGGTTGCGATGTCGGCACACCAGGCTGGGGTATTCCGGGAAATGTAGTCAGCGGTGGAGTGCCGGGAAACGGAGGAGTTGGTCCTAAATAATAGAAATAAGTCGCTACAGTTTATGCGAAATGGAAAAAATATAATATTAAAAATATAAATTTAATTTTTTTTAATATATTTTGATTGATTGATAAATTGTTTATTTCCAAGTGGAAAATGTATACAAAGAGAACTACACGCAATATACAATACATAAACAATTACACTTGGGAATGGAGGAAGATAGAAGTGGTGTATTTATTAATCAGTATTGGAATATTAATTTTATACATGGATAATAATATTAAGAAATCTTATATACATATATAATTACATTAATGAAACACACAAAATCACACAAAAATACACCTATACCCTATGTAGTCAGCTACGTTGTTCTATATTAATACATTTGTAGGACGACATACTGCATAAATTGTCTGTTAGTACTTTTTTCCTCAAAACGGATCTTAAAAGTTAGTTTTTATTTACTATTTTAATTATGATGCAATGATAACTGAAGTTATATGAACAAGCAGCAAAGTGCACGCGTTAATGATGGAAATCAATGTTCGCATCATACATTCATTCTTGTGAGCGTACCGTGGTTTACAACCGATTTGTAGTGCCACCTAGCGACCGTGCAGTTGCCATACCCGCCCCTAGCGATTATTCCGTGAATGACTATCGATTTGGTGAGCCATCTAGCGAACGTGGTATTCTCATAAAAACTCGACAACGTCGTAATTATGTTTAACTTATTACGAGCATGGATTGTTTGAGGTGTTTGCAGTTGGCAACAGAAAAGGAATTTAAGAGAAGATCACTATTAAATATTACAAGAAGTGTTTTCTCAGTTAAATGCAGTACGATAGATCTCGAAGTTACACTAATGAAAGAACAGTGTAGGTTAGCTATAGTAAATTGATCATTCTCACAATTGACTCTCAGTGGACGGAATAACACGTCTGATGATTGTGCAATTGCTATCTTAGCAATGTAAATGTTATATACGACTGATTAATACCTCAGAAAGGTGAATTACTCGTAGATACAAATTAAGACTGGGCTCCCAACAAGTCATCCAAGCCAGTTGCTATCTGGGTGTTAGCTCTGTAACGTAATCTTGTTAAATCTCATTAATCGTTATTAAAACAATTAGTTATTAATTTCCTGTAGATGTACGTACCTGGGGGAACGACGTGGGTGGTCGATGACGGTAAGGTGTGTTCACTTGTGCGGTGAGGCGTGACGGGAGATGACGACGTTGTTGTAGTCGTGCGCTGTGTCGCGGGCGTAGTAGGCGGGGTAACAGTAGGCAAGGTCGTGTCTGAATGGCACAAATGTAGAATGTGTGTGTGTGTGTGTGTGTGTGTGTGTGTGTGTGTGTGTGTGTGTGTGTGTGTGTGTGTGTGTGTGTGTGTGTGTGTGTGTGTGTGTGTGTGTGTGTGTGTGTGTGTGTGTGTGTGTGTGTGTGTGTGTGTGTGTGTGTGTGTGTGTGTGTGTGTGTGTGTGTGTGTGTGTGTGTGTGCGTGCGTCCATGCGAGCGTGCGTGTCTGTGTGTATGTATGTATGTATGTATGTATGTACGTATGTATGTATGTATTATTATTATTATTTATTATACCGAACTTATAAAGCGCTCTTTTCATACATAAAAGCCTGCTCAAAAGCGCTGTACACGATTAATAGAATAATCATATACAGTAAAAACAAAGCATAAAAACGATAAGATGATACACAAATGAAATATCATAGAAGACTGGATATAATAAGATGAATATATATATACTATTTTAAAATGTAATAAAAACTGACTAGAACGAGTTAAGCACCAAAATGAGCCAGGAACGAATGTGTTTTAGCAGCTTCTTGAAAGTGTTCAGTGTTTTTGCTTCACGAATGTGAGCCAGTGGCGCATTCCACAACTTTTCTTTCGCCGTAAGTAACTGTTCTAGCCCTTGGAACTTCTAGTGTCACCGAATCCATGGATCGTAGCGTTCTTTTTGGTTGGTACACATCCAGCATGTCCGATATATACACCATAGTTAACAGGTACGTATGTACATATATATGTATGTGTGCATGTGTGTATGTATGTATATACGTATCCAAAGCTTATGTAGAGCGTAGATCTAATGTAAATGTGTTGACACACATGTACCACATATATGTACTAGCTGTTGGACAACAATTAGAAAGATTCTCATAATAGCCGCACAGCCTTTAGAGTAATATAATATGCATAGTAAGCAAACACACCGTCGGTAAGCATGTACAAACAATATTGACATGTAACTGTTTCATAACGTCTACCGCCATGCGATCTTTTCTAAATAAAATAAAATGATTAAATAATATGCGTCTAGTCTATCTATAAAATATGAAAAGACGGGAAAACGCACACAGATTTTGCGAAGTTCTAATAAAAACACATCGGAATCGAAACAGATAGGGTTAACTATAATTTGGTTGGTCTTATTGTCCCAATGACTTCATACTTACCGACCGGCGTATAAAACTCCCACGCTCCCACGCTCTTTCCGCCGGATGTCATAGAGACTGCACTGATGCAGTGGGGGTTTTGTGGTTGCCATATCAGAAACTTGTTCTGTCCAACAGTGTCACCGCGTCCGACGAAAATGACTCCTCTAGACCACGTGATCCAGAACGGCTTCATTTCCGAACAATCTAGAACTGGGTGGACTATTTTTGCTTTTGCATTTCCGTTGACACCATCTCGTATTTCGGACTGGGAATTGTTGTTGAGACCTAGGGCAATTTCATACGTCAGTGATTGCGTGTGTCCCTTCAGTTCGGACAGTGCTATGTAGACGCTCTCACATGCTTTCACTCTGAACTGTAGGGAAGTGTTACCCAGCATTGAGATCCAGGATGTATACTCGTGTACAGGTGGTGTTGCCATCAATAAAGTTCCTGCAACGGTGATACAGAAAATGGTTTTGTGTGTATAATATGAGATAGCAATCTTTCGTTAAATGGTTATTTATGTTTGAAACTAGGACGTACCAACTTTTGCAAGAATGTGCTACTAGTAAAGTGTGTTGCACGTAAATTAAATTAACGTTCTTCTTTTAGCGTGGCTGGCTGACTGGCTGGCAGGCTGGCTGGATGTATGGATGGACGGACGGACGGACGGACGGACGGACGGACGGACGGACGGACGGATGGACGGACGGATGGATGGATGGATGGATATCCGATTCCTGTTCGGATACGATTCAAATCGCAACACAGAGCGATTGAATTTGCCGCATCCACGTGAAAATACTAATCAGCCTATGTGTACTTCTGGAACTACTTCTATTAATATCCACTGGGCACTATATTCACTGTTTGGCCGCAAACCGCATCCACATGAAAATACTCATCTGCCTATGTACTTATGGAACTACTTGTATTAATATCCACTAGGCACTATATTCATTATTTCGCCTCACGCCGCATCCGCATGAAATACTCATCTGCCTATGTGTACTTATGGAACTACTTCTATTTCTATCCACTGGGCACTATATTCATTGTTTTGCCGCACACCGCATCCGCATAAAAATACTCCTCCGCTTTATGGAACTACTTCTATTAATATCCACTAGGCACTATATCCATTGTTTTGCCGCATACCGCATCCACATGAAAATATCCATCCGCCTATGTATTTATGGAACTACTTCTATTAATATCCACTGGGCACTATATTCATTGTTTTGCCGCACACCGCATCCGCATAAAAATACTCCTCCGCCTATCTATTTATGGAACTACTTCTATTAATATCCACTAGGCACTATATCCATTGTTTTACCGCATACCGCATCCACATAAAAATATCTATCCGCCTATGTATTTATGGAACTACTTCTATTAATATCCACTGGGCACTATATCCATTGTTTTGCTGCACACCGCATCCGGATGCCATTTCCGTACATGTATATGGAATTCTAGCCTGATCCTATTACAAAATGGTGTCTCTCAAATGAATAGTATTATTTCTTAAGGCCGAGATACACTGGACTGTTTCGCCCTATCTGACCAGACTAGACCAGACCAAACCAGACCAGACCAGATAAGACAAGACAAGACCAGACCAGACCAGACCAGACACTCACCGACTGCAATGAATATACTACAACGACTGAGACATACGTGAATTCGGCGTGACGTCGTAATCACGTAAACGTGAAAACCTTCAACTACGTCAGACTAATACTGATTAGGCCCGATTACAACCGGACGTAGTCGAAAGTTTTCAAGTATACGTGATTGTGACGTCGCGCCGGCTTCGAGTATGTTGGTGTCAGTAGTTTATACTCACCTTGACTTGCAGCGAAAACCCATTCCCCGGTAGCACCCCAACCTGTACTAACGGACACTGCCGTGACGTCAAGAGGGGAAGGATCGTCCCAGTGTACCATCTGCTGTGTGTATGGCTTCGCGCCGCTTCCCACGCGCACCCTTCCGCCGTCAAACGACACCCAGAAAGTCCGGATCTGCTCGCAACTCAGCACTTTCGGTGTGTCTTTTTGGCTCACAGTCCAACCGAGCTGGTCCTCCCGTATGATGGTTTGTTGGTTGTCACCAGCCCCAATGACCACCTCGTAGCTGTTGATGTCAGCGTGACCGTACCGTGACGACATGATGACGTGCGCGTCACGACACGCACGCACGTGGAATACGAAGTATGGCTGGGTGACATTGAGCCAGACCGTCCGGTAACCGTATAATTCCGGTGAGTGGACGGTGTACGTCTTGCCTGTGTGACAACCACGACACATGGATATTTCGTATCAACCGAGTGGGAAATAAAGTGATCGCATATCATAGTCTTAAATAATAAAATCATGGTAAGTGTTATTGTTCTATTTACAATTCGGAACTAACGGCATTGCATATATAATTAGCACAATCATTTTAACTAACTATATTTGGTTTTATGAGCATTTTCAAATATTTATGTGAGTGGAGTGGGGTGAGTATACATATGTGTTGCTTGATTATCAAGCATATTTCAGGCGGCAACATATGTGTTCTGTTCTCGAAGGATGACCCAGTAATCCGCGTTGTTGTACTATACACCGTTAGCTGGTTTGTGGGTACGCACCATCTAATTCGTTCAGTGTCCACACAGTATCTCCTTTATCGTTACCCAGGAAACCGACGGACGAGACCGGATGCGGACCTGGATCCGTCCAGGTGAGGAAGACGTAACTGTGCACAACGGATCCATATCCGATCTGTAATTTCCCTGTTTCCCAACTGATCCAGAACGTCCTGTCTGCGTCGCAGTCGAGGATATCCGGCGTGTCGACTTCAATGGCATGACTGGCGTGCGGAGTAGGGTGAATGGCAGATTTTGAGTTCTGTATGTCAGAAACAATGGACGATGACAACAGTAGAACAAGCTTTGCAAATCACCCCATGTAGCTATAGTTTTGCCACCATATGCATCTGATATAAAACAAGTGTGTGTACAATTGTTTGCTTAATTTTAAACAGTGAATAAACCATTCATCATGAAATTACAGCTGGAGGATGCCAGGCACAGATTTCAATTGTCTCAATAGTCCGGTGTTTTGAAATTTGTTGACGATCTTCCTCGTAATAGAGATCAACGTGTTTCAATTTGCTAAGCAGTTGTATCAATGTTATTGCATTTGGTGAGCGTGTGCATTCTTGTGTGCGTACGTATGATGGCCGAGAAGGGCCATCGCGCTTTTGTGTGGCAACCTGCAGCGCCATGGGGCGATGACGCGATGCGCGATGCGATGGGCGATGCGATGAGCGATGCGCGATGCGATGGACGATGCGCGATGCGATGCGCGATGCGATGGACGATGCGATACGCGATGCGATACGCGATGCTATGTGCGATGCGATGCGCGATGCGATACGCGATGCGCGATGCGATGCGCGATGCGATACGCGATGCGATGCGATGCGATACGCGATGCGATATGCGATGCGATGCGCGATGCGATGGTATAAATTATAAAGATGCCGTAATGAGCATGCGTACGTCGAAATCGAGATTTTGGCAGCCATTTGTATTTTATTAAACGCATTCCTTTTTGTGTTCAGAGTATGCGATGATGGCTGATGATGCTGACTGTACGTATACGATTACATATATATTTGGCTTGCGCACAGAATTTGTTGTGTTCGTACTTCTAACTGTTGTGACGAAAGTCTGGGTCAAACACATTTCATAACATGACATATAAAATTATGTACTTCTTCTACCGCTCAAATTGCAGTTTTTAAATTATTTTCGTCTGGATATCCTTGGTAGAAAATATAAAACTTGTTTTGAATACATGGGAAGAGACGGCAACTTTTTTCAACTTTCGCTTATTGCAAATGCCGTTCATTTGTGTCCAAGTTTATGTTTCAATTATCATAAATAGCTACACTATTCGGTTTAACAAGAAGCATGTACATTAAATCATCGAAAACACTGAATTTAGTCGTCATTTGCGTCACATGTTTTTCTTTCTGTCTACAGCTTAATTGTTTCTTTTTAAGTTATGTGAATCGAATAGCTGAGGCACAGTTTATCAAACCGTAGATACGCTACAGTGTAACTGCCTGTCAATCGCAGCGATTTACGATGCTGTACAATATAGCATGCGGCACGAAGTCGTGTAATTCCATGGTGCACGTGAAATAATGTAATAAAAAGAAGAAGAAGAAGAAGAAACAGATTGTGCAATTGAAGAAAAGAAATCAGCAACACAAATCACAGCAATACTATTGTCATGAATACACGCATTTGAATGCAACAATGAATGTTAGTTATATAAGTCACTAACATTATTTACTCACAAAAATCTCTTGACCCTTAGACGTTGCAAGTGCATATATACAATCCACTGTTGTTGTTATATAGTTCCATAGCTTAACACCTCGACGTCTAATGGTTTTATATAATACGTTGGTTTTAGAAATAGGTACATGCAGTAGATCCACATGGCGTGTCCTATAATTATTGGTTAACGATTTGCAGTTAAATACCGGAAGGACAATTGGTTTCTCATTCTACCACGTGCAATGGCCAACACATTTTCTTTAGACGACCAATTTGTAATTAAACAGACTGAAACGATCACAAACAATTGCTAAGAAAGCGCATGTTAAATGTATGATTATTTTAAAAATATTTTAAAAATCGTTTTGTCAACGCGGATTTGAAATACCGCATGAAAATGTCTGTATTGTTATCTGTGTCATGTTTACGAGTTAAAGTTCGCCACTTATGACATGTATTGCGTTTCAGCAGTGACACGTGGTGCAAGTCCCTGGAAGACTAGCTCAGTGGTTACGCCGCTACAGCCTCAATCACGGGGTTTCCTGCACATCCTCTTCATGTGTCTGATTTCTTCCTTGTCGTCTTCGACTTTGTAGTCTACAGTAGATATAGCGTTTTACACAAGCTAGTAAAATGTTATAACATACATTGTATAACAGTACAAATGTTTCAGTCAAACTTAGGGAAGACAACAACTATATTATCAATATCAATGTTTGTGTTTAAAAACATTCCTTAAATCGATGCTGTCTGTAGAACAATAGCCTTGTCTAAAACTAAACAGAGGTTGTTTGCAAAAAATTATTATAGTATCCTATGTTTAATAAGGTGAAGCTAATTCTCTTCTTTACAATTCATTTGTAAATATAATTTTCTCACCGTATACTAATTGTTCATAATGTACTCTCACTCATATTTTGCATGTTTTAATAACATAGACTATATTCACTTTATTTTACATACTGTAATGGTGTACATACATCGGTTTGCTTAATGGTACTGTTGTGATTAAAAAAAAGGTTCCTATCGCTCCGCTAGGGATCTTTGGGATGAATACAATTATTAAATATGTACGTCAAATATGCACGGTAAACTTGAAATGCCTTATATGTATGTGTGCAAATTACATAGCATTAATGTACATTAATTTAAATGCTACGTTACCATAAATCTCTGGCAAGAAATACAGCAGGTCTGGTTTTCCTCGGATGACCGTATCGCTTGTGCGTCTTACGCTCGTTCGTTTTTGATAAGTGCCAACTATACTCTGTATTAATTATTTCTCTTAAAACGTGCGGTGCCAAAAAATTTAACGAATATGCACAAAGAAGCACGGTGTTTCAGAAGTGTGTACAACATATTACTTATTGTATGTTAATATAATCGTCGATTGAAATGATTCCTTGAGACTCGTAGTATTTCATCGTTCAGTTTTCTAAGAAAGATACTTCTGATATACATCATGTTTTCACTGTAATTGTAATTTCACTGTAATTGTTGTATATATATATAATTTATATATACATATATATATATACATATATATATATATATATGTATCTATATATATATATATATATATAATTGACATGTGATGTTACGAAAGCAATGCAAAACGTGTGATGCTAATTACTATGACCATGCGTACCGCTGATACCGTACATACTTATGTGATAATGTAATTTCTCCGTATTTACAGTGAATAAATAATGTAAACCAATACTCATTCAATATGTTTACTGTTGAGGTGTATACTCTTGGTTTCTATGGGAACTTCCATAGTCAACAACAACATGTCTTACGACATATCATCAAGGTGATCCCATCTATTAGAAAAAGCGACAGGAAAGAATGGATCGGAAGAGAATGTGACAGGAGAGAAGACGGCAGGGGGGAAAGACAACAACCAGACATATGCAAACCGAAGAAGGAGCTATTCTAAGGCAGTGATTGAGGGGGCAATGAGGAAAGAGAGGGTGTTTATGGGTGACTCCATTATGAGAAAGACGGACAAGACACTGGGCGAGGGGAAGGACATCGTTGTTTGTTTACCGGGAGCTAGGATTGAACATGTAACTGACAGGGTAGAGAAGGTATTGGGACATGGCAAGGGGGGGTCTATACTGGTACATGTAGGAACAAATAATGCAGACAGGGAGGGAACAACTGCGATAGTACAGAAGTATAGACAGTTAGTGAGGAAGCTAAAGAAGACGAGAGTCGAACAGGTTATTTTGTCAGGAATTTTGCCAGTAATGGGAGGAAGGGGGGCAACGTATAGAAACTGCAAGAGGATGGCGATCAATGCACTAGCTGAGCAGATGTGTGAAGAAGAGGGGGTGGGATTCACAGATTTATGGGGATACTTTGTTGGGAGGGAAGATATGTACATGAGAGATGGCCTCCATCTTAGTGGAAAGGGGGCAGCAGTTTTCTCAGAGAATCTGCTGCAATCTGTTGACAGTGGGACAGGTTGCATCTATTTAAACTAGATTCGCAGGGGGGCCTCACAGAAAAGCCTGAAAATGGAGGCATAGATAAAGACAGCACAAATAAATCAACAAATAACAGTCTGGAAAACTCTTCTGAAGCTGGATATAAATGTGTTTGTTTAAATGCAAGGAGTATAGTAAACAAAAGAAATGAACTAAACATTATGGTAGACGATATTGACCCTCATATAATAGGTACAACAGAATCCTGGACCACCACCGATATATCAGATGCTGAATTGGGACTGACAGGATATGTAATGTTTAGAAAAGATAGAATAGGAAGAAAGGGAGGTGGAGTTATTTTATATATTAAAGAATCTATTCAGGCTTATGAAATAAAATTAGAAAGAGAAGCAGATTGCGAAGAAGCTGTTTGGTGTAACATAGTTACAGGAAACTCATCGTTAACAGTTGGGTTAGTTTATCGAAGTCCAAACATAAGCATAGAAGAGAATGAAAAAATACAAAACGCTATAAGGGAAGTAAGCAAACGGGACTGTATTATTATGGGGGATTTTAACCATGGGCATATACAATGGAAATCTCTAATGAGTATGGGGAGAGAGGACCACAAGTTTTTAGTTTTAGTTCAAGATACATTCCTTTCTCAACATGTGCTAGAATCAACCAGGGGTGAGAATGTGTTAGACATAGTTTTGTCCTCACAGAATGAATTAGTTGACAATGTCAAGATATGTGAGCCACTGGGGAGTAGTGATCACAACCAGATACATTTTACCATCAAAGTAAAATCAGAAAGGAATAGCAAAAAGCAGTATAGGAGAAATTTCCACAAAGGAAGGTATAAGGACATGAGGAAATATTTAGCAAAGATAGACTGGAATAAGACACTGAAAAATAAGACGGCAACAGAATGCTGGAATATATTAAAGAGTGAAATTAAGTGCATAATCGATAAATTTGTACCCTTCAAAAAACAAGGAAAACGGTCCAAAAAGAAACACTTATCGAAAGAAGCCATTAGAAAAATTAAGTATAAACAAATGATGTGGAAGTCATATAGATGTACTGGAAATGATGAAGACTACAACAATTATAAAGAAGCACTTAACCAAGCTACAGCTGAAATTAGAAATTCAAAGAGAAGCTATGAACAACAATTAGCTAGTAATATAAAACATGACAGCAAGAGTTTTTATGCGTATGTTCGAAGCAAACAGAAAGTTCAAGATAAGGTCGGTCCTCTAGAAGATAGTGCTGGAAATATAATATCAGAGGGATTCATAATGGCAGAAGACCTGAATGAGTACTTTAGTTCAGTGTTTACCAGGGAAGATATTAGTTCACTGCCAATACCAGAGGCTAAGTTCAAAGGGGCAGATTCAGACTATTTAGGACAATTAATTGTAACCCCGGAAATGGTAGCTAAGAAAATAAGGGCTATGAAGGATAATAAATCACCTGGAGTGGATGGTATTCCACCCAAACTACTATTGGAAATTGTAGAACAAATTAGCATACCACTTGCAACAGTTTTCAACTTGTCATTAGAAGAGGGAGTGGTTCCTTTAGAATGGAAAGAAGCAAACATTATACCGTTATTCAAAAAAGGTTCGAAAAAAAGTCAGAGAACTATAGACCAGTGAGTTTAACATCAGTGATTTGTAAATTATTAGAAAGACTAATTAAAGATCACATGGTGGATTTTCTTGTTAAACAAAACTTGATAAACCCATCTCAACATGTTTTTTTAAAGCGAGGTCATGCTTAACAAATATGTTATGTTTTTTGGAAGACATCACTAAGTGGGTAGATGAGGGATCACCAGTAGATATCGTCTACTTAGATTTTCAAAAAGCTTTCGACAAAGTACCACATCAAAGATTACTGCTTAAACTAAAGGCCCATGGCATAGGAAATGGTATAATAAACTGGATAGAACAATGGCTGATTGACAGAAGACAACGTGTAGTAGTTGATGGGGAGGCTTCAAACTGGAAATCGGTATTGAGTGGGGTACCACAGGGATCAGTATTAGGTCCTATATTATTCTTAATATACATCAACGATTTGGATGATGAAATAACAAGCAAGGTGTTGAAATTTGCGGATGATACAAAAGTGTTTAGAAGGATTAAAAGTGATGGAGATAGACAGCATTTACAAGATGATCTTGACAGGTTGATCAAATGGTCTGAAAAGTGGCAAATGATGTTCAATTTTGGGAAATGTAAATGCCTCCACATAGGACATGGGAACGAAGAGGTAGAATATACAATGGGGGGTACTGTACTAAGTACTACTGTAAAAGAAAAGGACTTAGTGTTAACCGTTAGTCCTGATATGAAGATTTCAGAGCAGTGCGGAATTGCAGCTTCAAAGGGAAATCAAATCCTTGGATTAATTAGGCGAAACATAACGTATAAGGAAAAAGAGCTAATAATACCGCTGTACAAAACAATAGTTAGGCCTCATTTAGAATATTGTATTCAAGCGTGGAGGCCATATCGCAGGAAGGACATAGATATGCTAGAAAGGGTGCAGAGGAGAGCAACTAAAAGTATACCAAAACTGAGGGGTCTTAGTTACGATATAAGAAAGTTTTCATTTTCACAAAGGACTGTAAATGAATGGAACAGATTACCTGCTGATTGTGTGGGTGCTAGTAGCGTGAATATGTTTAAAAATAAAATCGACACATACCTCAGACGGGCGGGATACACATAGATAAAAAGGTCGGACTCTCGATAAGCCAAGGGCTTCCTTGTCCACCTGCTACCTAGAGTTAATTCTCTGGGTGGCAATCTTGTTAAATCTTGTTAAATCTTGTTAAATCTGAAAGATTGTCCTCCAAAAACACATTCGCCTTTCCTCGTCCCAATCTGCTACATCTTAACAGCTATGTTACACGGCTGTAACACAACTGAATTTTTTATGTCGTTTTCTATATGATTCAGCACAAACGAGTATATCAAAATTGTAATTTACACCTGGAAGTGCCGATGCACTAAAGTGGGGGTTAAGTAGCACTTTTGGTTAATTGTATCTCTTGTCTGGCTAGTGGATTACATGATGTGTCAAAGTCGGTGCGTCTGTGGAGACGATAATCCCTGGGTCAGGAGCTATAATTAGAACAGCACCACCTCCCAAAATTGCAGCAGTGGACTAGAATGATGCTACTTATTTACATCGTCTGGTCGTAGTTGCGCCTGTGGTTAATTGTGTCTTTGATATGACTAGTCGACACAATTGTTTCTGAACAAGCATAAGCATGAGTCAACTAAAATGGGCAGGGCTTGTAGAGAAAATGGGAAAAGAACGGATGGCAAAGAGAGCAAATGTACAGAGACGGAAAGGGAAAAAGAGGCGAGGAAGAACTAGACTGCGATGGGAAGACTATGGAAAAAGAGATTGTGAAGGATTGGGAGAAAGGTGGAAAACGAGAGCGAACGATCTGGTGTAGAGGGCTGTGCAGGATCAGCGAGAGAAATTACAAAAAAAATCAGACATCGAGCATCGGAATCGAGGCCAGTTTCAACCCTGACAGACAGGGATATATGAGGAGTTCAAATTCATGCTTGTGGAGAGCCTCAATGTAGATATTTGGGGGGTGCAAATCGAGGTTTTTGAAGTGCCTGAAGATGGAGTTATTTTGGCGAGCCTCAATGGGTGTGCAAATTGTGATTTTGGAGAGCCTTAATGTGGCTGTTTTGGCGAGCCTCAAGAGGGGGAATGCAAATCGAGGTTTTGGAGAGCCTCAACCCACTAAATATCCACCATGTTCCGACGCCAGTGTTTTGGGTTTGGCTTTGTTGTCTGGGCTTGAACAAATTCGTGAACTTAGGCAACACTGGATGCATTTTATGTTCAACGGATGTGTCCATGGTTGATGACTTTGAGTGTGCGTATACGGTTACACATCTAGTTATTGTGCACAAAAGATTATATGACTGTACTTCTAAATATTATGATAGAAGCCTAATGCGATTGAGTTTAGACTAAGATAAATGGGGGCATGCGGGCAATCACTTTAAAGAATGTAATCTAGGTTCTCTCACCAAAACCGGAGACCAAAAATGAATTACTTCATAGCATGAGGTGTGTACCTCTTCTACCACTCCCCATTTCATTTTTGGTTTCATCTGAATATCCTTGATCGAAAATATAAACGATAATTTATGTACCTCCACACATGAAAAACAGGGATGTTTGATGGCATTTTTCAGTTGAACATTAACCGTGGGCTTTGAAGTATACATTTCTTGAATATTTATTCATTAATGACATGATATATTTTCATAGGTGTACATATCATGTTCATTATGCCTTACATAAATAAAACAATACACACACACACACACACACACACACACACACACACACACACACACACACACACACACACACACACACACACACACACACACACACACACATACACACATATATATATATATATATAAATAAATATATATATATATATATAACTATAATCAGTTAGACCCTACTAAACTTTAGTGTCTTTAGTTTATAATAAAATATCTAAATCGTAAACTAAAATAGTATTGTCTCTAATTATTTTACCAAACCTACATATAAAATGCACACACGAGGTAGCGAATCGTTGTTCCTAGAGTGTAGTTTCATTTTTGCTAAGGGATCTTCTCGGAACATCGATGTCCGATATCAAGCGAAATTATTTTTGTTTGGGGGACGGGGGCCTGAGGCAGTTTCATCTGGCGTCGGACATCGACCGACACTCTTAATTATACTGGTATCATCATATTAATGTTTAAAAAATTGGGTGGGTGGGGGGGCTGAGACAAGATGAAAGTAATTTCGTCTGATATCGGACATCGACGTTCTGAGATGACCTCTAAGTGAATCGAATTGTAGACGCACCGCGCGCACCGTGCACCTCCTAGTAGACCTACTACAAGTTAACTTCCTGTCAATTTCGGCTGTTTATTACGTGGTCCAATAGCGCTGGTAGCTTGATTTGAGTGGTCCTATTTATTGACACCGCGTTATTCGTACTTGTATTTCGGCGCAACGCTGCTTTTATGTGCTATTACGGAACCCAGATTAAGTAATTAAACATCACTGCATTTGTATCGAAGATCGTCTCACGGAATATGTGTCAGTTTGTTCCAGACATGGAAATATTGGGGACCGAGGAGTAAATCAAGAAGCATAAATTATGAAAAGTTTATATTTTAATTTATATAAGGCATAAATAACATGTTTGCAATCTGAACAGATGTTATGTCATTAATTAATAAATATAAACAAATAGGCTTCAAAACTGTTGTTTAATGTTAAACTGAGAAATACCTTAACCATCCCTGGTTCATCGTGTCTGCAGGCACACAAAATAGTGTTTATATTTGCGATCAGGGATATCTAGATGGAAACAATAATTATTTAACAAATAAAAATGTTGAATAGGTACTATTTCATTTTATAAAGTAACCTATTTCAGTCCCTAGTCTAGTTTTTGCGAAGAAGCTGCCTGCCTGGCACCCGTTTTTGTTTGGCTAAATTCAATCCCAGTAGATGTCCGAGACAATATTTAGAAGTACAATCACATAATCGTTTGTGCACAATAACTAGATGTGTAACCGTATACGTACAGTCAGCGTCATCAGCCACCATCACATGCTCTGAACACAAAAAGAAATGTGCTTAATACAAATAAATTAAAATGGCTGCCTAAGTCTTGTTTTCGGCGTACGCATGCTCATTGCGGCACCTTTATAATGTATACCATCGCATCGCATAGCGCATCGCATCGCGCATCGTATTGCGCATCGCATCGCGCATCGCATCGCGCATCGCGTATCGCATCGCGCATCGCATCGCGCATCGCATCGCGTATCGCATTGCGCATCGCATCGCGCATCGCATCTCGCATCGCATCGCATCGCATCGCATCGCATCGCATCGCATCGCATCGCATCGCATCGCATCGCGCATCGTCCATCGCATCGCGCATCGTCCATCGCATCGCCCATCGCATCGCGCATCGTCCATCGAATCGCGCATCGCGCATCGCTCATCGCTCATCGCTCATCGCTCATCGCGTCGATCATTGCATCGCGCATCACGTCATCGCCCCATGACGCTGCAGGTTGTCACACAAAAACGCGATGGCCCTTCTCGGCCATCATACGTACGGCATACACGCGGCTTGATCGTCAAAAGTGAGTTCACGCAAGGAAACACAGATCGCGTGCTGGTATTAGAGGGACGTTACCAACACACGATTAGGTCATGGTTAATCCGTGTCTAAATATTACGACGTTATTGTACTAAACAATAACATTGTTCACTAGTTGACCAATGCATTGTTCACAACAACCAATATTCGGTTATCAGATGTGATTGGTTACCCGACAACCAACGTATTGATCACAGGTAACCAATATATTGTTTCAAATTACCAATTTAGGACTACCCAATTACAACAAAGATCGTGGACTAGTATCGTCGCCGTTTCATCCCAGAAAACAGAGACAAGAAGAAAGCAACGTTTATACTAATTAATAGTGACATTTTAATGTTATTTACTATTATTATTAAACATGTACAGCACTGACCAAACTGTTTCAATAAGTAGGATAAAACATACTATCAACTTTATATAAAAAGTATTAGTGAGTATCTGTACTCGACATAAGTACTCCATAAATAACCTGGTGCCATACCTGTGAAGCTCCCAGCACTACGATGTATGTCAACCTAGTCGTCATTTCGACAATATTGGACAGTGCTACAGTGGCGCCACCACAAGAGCGAACTTTGAACACCATCGATGTCCGATCTCTAGAGTCGACCCACAATGCATCAGGACCAGTTTGCTGCCGGATGTTCGCTCGTACTGCTGCAATGCCTGTTCAATCAGTTTGAAATATGGTTACCTGGGACAACAACGAATTATTTTTTTATTGGCTGTGTCATCATTTACAACTTGCTCTGTTTTCAATGTCATGGTAGGATACTGAAAACATAGCAATTTGTAAAGTTTAACAAGAATAATAGTACACTAACTAAAGCGCATATATCGTCGGGAACCCGAGACAGAAAGAAACTCGTGAAGAGGGACGAAAATACCATTCCAAATAATAAACCATCCTTACAAGATATTTTTAACACCGACGCCAACACTATTTTTGACTGTATTTGTCATTGTTCCTAATTAGTAGATATGTTCTTGGCGAAAATCGTCATATCCCCTGATGCCATTATGAAGATGATGTATAACAACATAGCATGATGCATTATAATCAAAAAGCTAAGTTCTTATATAATGTAGTATCCAGTCGTTGGGACTGCTCAAAGCGCACTACACTCTAATCCCAGGCAGATCTGTTCAATCGAACACTATCTCGACTTCTCTGGGAAGCTATTAGCCACGCTGAAATTAATGCACGAAGACTAATCTATAGCCAGGTACTCATTCATACTGCTGAGTAAAGTAAAATATGGATAACATCCTAGTAAACGGTGACGTAGATCTCACAAACATAGCAGATGTACCATCAGAGAAAGACGCCACATTGGCGTTCGGCTGAAACGCAGTACAACAATTAGTTTCCTCATTGGATTAATTCATGATTATAGTGGGGGTCAATGTTTTCCCGTATGCATGGAATGTTAATCTGTGGAAGCCTTTATAAATGAATCCTCATCACTTAGTGGATGCTGGAGTCTTTTGCCCATAAAATCAACCCATGCACGTCAAGTCTTAAAATGACCAGAACTAGTGCCTCTGTGTGCCACAATGATTGTACGCTTCAGCAATCTCGTACACTATCTAGTTCTGGTATGCTGATTGTAGGCGACAGACGTCAACAGAAAAATGGCAACATCAGTTTTTATTGCTAGTACATATTAGAATGTATTTAACAAGTTTGTTATAAATTAACATTCCATGCCTACGAGAGTCCAACCCTAATACATTGTCCACACCCCACTATTATAGTATCAAGTTATACAAAACGTTGCCGACTGACCTTCCTGCGGAAAATGCCAGTGTGCAGGTTTGCCTAATCCAGTGGTCAATGTCAAACCCAGAATTGGATGAACGTCCCTGGAGTCCCACGCTATCAAGGGTTCACCAATCGATTCACCGCGCCCAACCTTAACGGAATCAACACCCCACGTGATCCAGAACGGTCTGGATTCATTGCAGTGCAACAGGTTGTTCATCGTCACGTCTTTCACCATGGATCCCGAAACTTTGGAACGGATGCCTATCCTGTCGAAAATGTGTGTCACTAATAATTAAGACAATATTATCATTGCATATCTAATACGTTAATTTTTTATGCTTAGAGGAAACTATACAACAAGTTATTTGTAAATAATAGTGGTCCCATTAATATCAGGATTTAGAAAGCACAAAACCTGTTATGGGTTAATATAACCGAATGGCAGCGTGCTACGATATATTAATTTAATACTGTCTCAAAACAATCAAGACAGGCATTTCTAGCAATTTGCAACGTGCAGTGCTGTGCCAACTCAGGGATGTTATTTCGGATGTATTTAAAATACAAATTTCCAATTAATATGATTTGTAATTGTAAATTGTTATTATCAAACCTAGTATTGTCGGAGCCACCAATTACTACTTCATGAGCGTCTTGAACGCTGTCACCGGGGGTCGCTGACAACGCAATTTGTACATCACTGCAGGTCATGACTTCAAACAGAATGTAGTTCCGGCTCGGAATAATCCAAATATCGTTAAATCTGTCGATTCCCGGCGTCCGAAATGAGTACATGTTGCCTATAAATTAAATGTTGACACATATTATACATACTATATATATATATATATATATATATATATATATATATATATATAATTATATAATATATATATATATATATATATATATAATTATATATATGTATATATAGAGTAAGACATTTTTAGTGACACTAACACATATACGCACACGCACACGCACACGCACACGCACACGCACACGCACACGTGTATATGCGTGTTCCATTACAATTAATTAATTTAACGTGTGTCTTTAATATGTTAGGTTTATATTACGAAACACAATATTAATATTCAAACATTCAGTCTTACTTATAACACTGTTTGCACATTTATCAATATATTATCATACTACAAATCCAACTGATCTATGTTGTTCTGAAGTATAATTGTTCTCCGTGAATATCTATAACACACAGAGTACAACACCCTTGCACCAAAACAACTTCACATTATTCACCTTTCACTGCATGAAATTCCCACTCTCCCTGGCTCGTCGCCCCGGTGCTAAACGCCAGGGAGTTAACCGGGTAGACATCTGGATCGTAATACTCCAGGAAACCTCCGCTCCCCACTCTCCCTCCAGAACCCACGGCTAGAAACCCCACCCCCCATCCGATCCAGAAGGTCTGCGCTTCATCGCAGTTCAGTATTCCCGGAGTGCTGAGCGTATTCAGCACCGTGTCCTTGCGAGCATCGCGGATGCTGGACGCAGTGTTCTTGTCGTGGCCGATGAGGACAAGGTACGTGTGGTAGTTGGTTATGCCCGGGATGTCGCTCACGGAGATGATGGCCTCTTCGCACGTCCGCACAGCAAACACGACGTAATTCCTGTCGGTGACGGCCATCCAAGTCGTCTTGAACGTTCGCTTATCGGGCGTCGTAACCTTGACAGACTTGGCTGTCAATAGACATGGACAAACAGTTAAAACTCCGCCGCTGGTTTAGCCGATCAAGAATTATTATGTGTTGGATGAATATGTTAGGTATAACGTATAGTTTCGTTTACGGAGTGCGTATGTTTGTTAACATCATCGACATAATTGGCTGTGATCGTGTAACTTGCAAAACGGTACTAACTACATGCTACCAATACAGTGGCATAACGATGATGAAATAGCAGAGGTAATAATTGTCGAAGGAAGACATAATTGTAGAAAGATGAGAAAATGGTACACATATGGAAGAATTTGTTTAATTTGGGAGAAAGGTAGATGGATGTGGGAATGATAGAACGTTGCGGAAATGGTAGACATATAATATAATGGTAGACATATATAATATAATGGTAGACATATATAATATAATGGTAGACATATAAAATATAATGGTAGACACACTACACATATTGGATAATGTCAGGGGATGCAGATAACATGAGGAAGATATAATAATTATTAAGGGTGTGGTAATGGTAGAAAGATGGAAAATCGTAGAAAGAAGAGAGAAATGAAAAACACATGGGAAAAAGGCTGAGATCAAGGTAAAAATACTTGGGATCGATAGATAAAACTATGGGCGAATGAGAGACAAAAAAACGATGGTAGAAGCGTAGAATTAAAACGTCGACATACTGGAGAGGAAAGTAGTAGGGTTGATAGAAAGATCCGATAATGGGAAAACATGGTGAAATATAAAATAAATTGACAAAGACACGTAATGGCACCTTCTTGAGGAAGAACAAAATATTTAAGAAATGTTATCCAGAAAATGTACTATTTTATAAAGAAAACTGACACAATACAAGAATGCAATAACGTTCTCCGTTTTCACCCACAACGATTTTCTTTCCGTTTTAACCCATGTTTATACAACAACAATGTAGCGATATGTTTACCTTGTTCAATGCCAACCGTCCACTCTCCCGTGGCTCTCTGTGCAGTAGATAGCGCCAATGAACTCACTGGTGAGTACTGTGAGATCTGCCACTCCAAAAATTGTCTGTGATACGGCATTCCTTCCCCCGCTCTCAGCAGTCCCTCATGCCAGTCAATCCAGAAGTCCATGACTTTGTAGCAGTGTAGAATCCCCGGTGTGGGCGCCTCCACCACCACCTGTTCCCGGTCACGCATGTCACGTATCACCGACTTCCTGTTCCGGTCGTCGCCTATTATCAGTTCGAGGTCGATGCTATGGTTGTGATATCCAGAAAGAGACAAAGCCACTGATGCGCTGTGGCAGGCGCTGACACTAAAGGTGAATAGTTCTTGACGCGGAGTCATCCGAAACGACTCGTAGGCCAAGTAGTCAGGCGTCAGTACGGTGTAGGTCTCTCCTTGAACCAATCAAGAACGCTTTATTACACACACGCATGCACCCACGCACATAGGCACACGCATACACGCATACACACAAACACACACACTAACAGACACACGCACGCACGCACGCACGCACGCACACACGCACGCACGCACGCACACACGCACACACGCATGCACGCACGCACACACGCACACACGCGCACACGCCGCACGCACGCACGCACACACGCACACACGCACACACGCACACACGCACACACGTACACACGCACACACGCACACACGCACACACGCACACACGCACACACGCACACACGCACACACGCACACACGCACACACGCACACACGCACACACGCACACACGCACACACGCACACACCAGGTTCCATGATGTTGAAATAAATGATGTAATAATAGTTCTTTTGTATAGGTTATTATAAAAATTAATTGATATCAAGGTAGAGTTAGAGTTTAATGTGTCCTATTTTGCAACGCTTTATAAACTATGTACAACATATGTAGTGTGTCGTTCAATAATAATAATAATGATGATAATAATAATAATAATAATTTAGTTGGCCTCTGTCGGTCAGGAGTCGACCATGGATGATGCGCCCTAGTTGGCGTTGTTGTGTCTGAGACAGCTTCGGCTGTGGCTGTGGAGACCGGTACGGAAATGGCAGTACCTGCCGCAGTGGCCACATATGTAAATCATCTCTGGGTGGCTAGAAGGTTGGCGCTCCCCTCGACGAGCTCTCCTGTCTTCAGCCAGACCAATGACGCAGGCGTTGTACACTGCGATTGTTGTCTTGACTGTGAGTTTTGAGTTCTCCCAGACACGTGTGGTAAGACGAGCAAGAGTGGATGCAGCTTTCCCTATGCGATCTCGTTGTCCAGGGAGAGGCTATCGCTGATAGTAGACCCCAGGTAAGTGAACCGGTGAACAGCTTCCAATTCGTAGTTGTCAATGGTGATGATCGGAGGTGCCTCCTGACCCAAAACGTTTGTATTTTTTCAGACTTATGGTAAGCCCGAAGTCTTTGCAAACGTGGGAGAAGCGATCCATTATTTTCTGGAGCTGCTGCTGAGTGTATGCAGCAATTGCAGCATCGTCCGCCAACAGCATCTCTGTGATGAGTACTTCTCGTACTTTAGTTTTGGTTCTGAGGCGTGCCAGGTTGAATAGCCGGCCATCCGATCTGGTGCGAAGGTATATGCCTTCCGTGTACGACCCGAATGCATGTCTCAGAGGCAAGGCAAAGACAATGCCAAAGAGGGTCGGGGCCAGGGCGCAGCCTTGCTTAACGCCGCTGCGGGTGTCAAAGGAGTCCGATGATTTGCCAGCATACTGAAGTTAACCTTGCATGTTCTTATGAAACGATTCGATCATGGTTTGTAGTTTTGGAGGACAGCCTATTTTTGAGCGGATCTGAAAGAGTCCATCTCTGCTGACCAGATCAAATGCTTGGGTGAGGTCATTGAAGACAACGTAGAGGGGTTTGTTCTGTTCTCTGTTTTTTTCTTGAAGCTTGCGAAGGGAGCAGATCATGGCTGTCGTGGATCTCTTTCGCGGAATCCACACTGCAACTCAGGGTAGACGCGTTCTGTCAGTGTTTGCAGCCGGACCAAGTTGATGCATGAAAACACTTTGCCAACAGCACTTAGAAGATATATGCCCCTGCAGTTGGTACAGTCACTTTTGTCACCTTTGTTTTTTTAGAGGGTGACAATTTTTTTATCTCTTAGGTCTTGTGGAACAGCTCCCTCCAACACCGGCAAAGAACTTCATGCAGGGGGTGCAGTAGCACACGTTTGCAGCACTTGAACAGGACTGTGGAAATCCCATCATTGCCTGGTGCCTAGCCGGAGGCCAAGCTGTCAGCAGCCTTACTTAGTTCTTCTAATATTGGCTGTGCGTCGAGCTCTTCCATGGTCGGTAGCCAATTGATGGCGGCAAGAGCTGAGGGAATGATAGCGTTCTCTGTGGCGTAGAGCTCAGAATAGTGCACCACCATCTCACCATGTCTGCCTCTGTCAGTGATTACTTCCCCGCTGGTGGACTTGAGGGGGAGCCATCTTGCTCTGAGGGGGTCCAAGGGCTGTTTTGAAACCGTCTCTGATGTTGCCTCTCTGAGCTGCAGTCTGAATGTCTTCGCTGAGTTGTAGCTAATACTCGGTGGATAAGCGCCTGGCAGTCTGCTGGGCTTTGTTTCTGGCGGCCCTGAGGATCTGGAGGGGCATCTATTTTGGTGAACGCTTGTATTTTATTAGGGCGACACGCTTGGCTTTAACGACGGGAGTCATCTCTCGTGACTATGAATAATAATAGTAATAATAATAATAACAACCAATAATGCGCTTCAGTATTGGAATTACCTTTAAATGTGATGAACTCCCATACAACGTTATCCGTTAGCCCCGCGGACATGGTCACAAAGTGTACTGCCCTTGGGTGTGGATCCGACCAGTGCAGCAGTCTGTTAGCTCCGAGTCTCCGACTCTGTCCGACTTCTATCACGCCGTCCGTCCATCGCACCCAGAAATATGTGAAATTATGACATGACAGAATGTCCGGAGTGAACGCCGAGACGACTGGGTCACTGCTCGGCAGTCGACAGATAGAGGAACTGAAATAATAATGCTAGTATTAATAATAAATTAATAATAATAACAATGGAATAATAATAAATTAATAATAATAATATCACCGGTAACGAGTAGAGCTTATATTCAATTTGCAACCTCACGGATGAATATAATCAGTGAGTCAGATACATACATCCAATTTAAATCTGATCCTGATACAAAATTATGATTAATGTGAATTTACTGAAAGCACGAATGAATGTAATTGTCATATAGAAGATACCTTTAATAAGTCATACTTACAACTTGGTGTAACAGACACCACATTCTGTGGTGTTCAAGTCAATACTAGAAGTCTGCTTTGCCACCACAATCAATTTGAAAAGTATTTTGCCAATTTCACTTACTCATTTTCGATAATTGGATTCTCTGAAACGTGGCTTCAGGAAAGCATTGTTGATACTTATAACATCGCAGGTTATCATATGGTAAATAACTATAGCAACAATAAAAAGGGTGGTGACGTGGCGGTCTGCATAAAAGATTCGCTTGTATACAAACGAATAGAAGATTTAGACAAAAGTAAAGAAGAAATAGGGTGTATGTTCATTGAGCTGGACAAAGGTATACTTACATATAAAAGGACCGTTATTATAAGAGTTATGTACAGGCCGCTAGTCAAAGACATAAATGTATTCACGTCAATCTTTCATGCTATCCAAAAAATTATCCATTAAGAGAATTGTCTATCTCATGGGTGGCTTCAATATCAATCTACTAAATGTGGATAAACATGTACCTAGCTCCGAATTTCTTGAATGTATGTATACCACGTCATATATTCCCCTCATTAGTAAACCAACTATAGTAAGTGCTACTTCTGCTAAACTTATTGACAATTTTTTTACTAATAACCTAACTATTAATAGCACAGAAACCTGATCTGTCGTATCAGATACTTTCCCTGTCTTCTACGACGTTAAATATTGTTGTTCAACATATGTAAACATCAAATACATAGGTAAAAGGCTTTATGCCGATAAGAACATAGCAATGTTTCCAACACGTCTAACTAATGCTGACTGGCATGTTGTTACTTCTGAGTTTGAAGACTCAAATAATGCATATGCTGCTTTCTATTCACAGTACGGTACGGTAAGCAGTATATTAATTGCTTTCCTGAAGTAAAGATTAAACAAAATACAGTATTAGGAAACCATGGCTATCACACGGATTGGAGATTTCCATAAAATTTAAAAATAAATGATTTGTCTACTACAAAAAAGCACCTACCCTTACTAATGAAACTAACTATAAAGTATACTGCAATAAATGTAACTCAATTTTAAGAATAGCAGAAATAAGTCATTATCAACAGTTATTAAAGCAAAATCAATCGAATCTTCTTAAATCATGGCAACTTATTAAGAAAATAATCAATACAAATAAAAAAACCTACCCAATCTCCGAAGGTAACTATTAATAATCAGCTAATAACGATAAAATATAATTCCCGATTACTTCAGTAACT
Source organism: Escarpia spicata (assembly GCA_963995525.1). Taxonomy (NCBI): domain Eukaryota; kingdom Metazoa; phylum Annelida; class Polychaeta; order Sabellida; family Siboglinidae; genus Escarpia; species Escarpia spicata. Next base: position 43,917,685 of record OZ023205.1, on the reverse strand, counting down.
ACTATGTTAATGTTGGACCATCGTTGTCTCAAAAGATTACCAAAAATGCTATTGACCCGTCAATATATATTAAGCATCGAAACTTCCATACAATATTTATCTCGCCTGTTGAAGTGAATGAAGTAGAAACTATAATCAAACATCTAAAAATATCAAGTCCTGGATGGGACTTAATAACGCCACATATTGTTAAATTAACATACCGTACTTTCTTTTTTTCTTTTCCCTTAACACATGTTATTAACATATTGCTAACTAAAGGTGTTTTTCCAAACGACATAAAAATTGCAAAGTGATCCTGATATATAAAGGCGATGATAAGACATTCGTAAACAATTACCGTTCAATATCGATTTTGCAAGTTTTCTCTAGAGTTCTAAAATAATTAATGTACAACAGATTAACACATCCTTCATAAAAAAACATAACATCTTATATGATTATCAGTTTGAAATTATGAAGAAGCATTCTGCATACATGGCTCTTGTGCAACTGGTAGATACATTTCCAAAGCCATCAATAAGGTGAATACGTACTAGAAGTTTCTCTTGACTTTAGTAAAGCCTTCGATTCAGTTGATCAGAAAATATTACTTAATAAATTAGAACATTAGGATATTAGAGGAAGAGCACTTACCCGGCTTGAAAGTTATTTATCTAATAGAACTCAGTATGTTTTATTTGACGGAGTAAAACCGAACATTCAGTCTATATGCTTTATTAGTCCCACAGGGATTAATAATAGGGCCACTGTTATTCTTAATCTATATTAACGACATTGTTAACGTATCATATATCCTTTTCCCTATTACATTTGCAGATGATACAAGTGTTTTTGTTAATGGTAACATTCTTGTCGAGCTAGAAACTTTCATGAATCAAGAACTACAAAAAAGTGTTATTTGGTTGAAGAGTAGTAAACTATCTTTAAATATCAGTAAACACCATACGTTTTATTGTATTCAAGTCAGCAAATAAAAAGGTATCCAATCCAATTGCCATATTTATAGATGGACGACAAATTACTCAAGTCGAAAACACAACATTCTTAGGAATTTTAATCAATATTAATTTGTCCTGGTCTTTTCATATACAGTATATAAAATAAAAAATCGCCAAAGCTATTTGAATTATAACTAAAGCTAGAAAAACAGTAGTAGATCATCCCTTGTAACATTATGCTGGACATTTTATATCCATATCTACCTTATTGTACGGAAGTGTGGGGCGGAGCATATAATACGAGTTTTAGTTCTCTACTCAAAGTGCAAAAGTATGCAATTCGGCTAATTATGTCAGTTCCATGCAGAGCGCACACAGACCAACTCTTCAAGAAGCTGTCCATTTTACCAATAAGATAAATCTACGAACACACAGTTGTGCTGTATATGTATAAAGTTGTTACGAATATGTTTCCGTTGGTTATGACAAGAATGTTCATTAGGACACGCTATGCAGAGTTACTGCATGTGCCGATTAAAAAAACTATTGTATTATATAAAACCATTAGATATTTACGTGTTCAACTTTGGAACTATACGGCGAAAACAGTGTATTGTAATTATGCATTTGTAACATTTAAACGTCAACTCAAGAAGTCTTTGTTAGTAAATAATATTTATAACTTATATACATAGCATTCTTTGTTGCAATTTTAAATGAAGTATTTATGAAAATAGTACTGCTGTCATTTATGTTGTTGTTTTTCTTCTTTCTTCAATTTCACTAGTGGCTCAATTACGTCATTATAGGAACTACGACCATTTGTGAATGTAATAGAAACGAATGCAATGTATCAAATTTCCTGTAATAAACCATTACTGAATTAAGAATAATAATTGAGATTGTACCTCTATCGTAACAAGCCATATCTGTACACCCTGTATATACAATAAATATTTCAGTAGTATGCACTGTCAGATGTCTATTATTTGTAGGAAGCAATGTTATTATATAAGAAAATAGCTAAATATAATTACTTTGTGTTGCTCTTCTCCCCCAGAGATATTTTGTAGGCGAAGTCAATGGTCACCCCGTAAGACTCGGCTAGGATGACGGCGGCATCACTGCAACCTTTCACCTTGAACGTGGCGTACGTGATATCGTCAACGGAAACCCAAAGACGATCTTTCTGTGTATTATGCACCGTTGTCATTCTCGTCAGACTTCCTAAACAAACCAAAATAACAAGTCGTAATGAAGTCGTGCATATTTATTACAACACAACGTTTGGTTATACTTTACCTTAGCATACAGTTTGATCAAATACACGTAGTTAGAATAAGAAAGTCATGTGCCCTATTAGCCAGTATCGCTGTCTTTATAGGGAGTTCCCATGAAATTAATGCTGATGACGCTTTATACTTTTACAACCAAAGTGACACTTGATATTTTTATAACCAGGTGGTAGGTCTACGTTTGAAAGTGTCCAGCTTACCTACGTACATTTATGTTTAAATTAAATTGTAGTTCCATAAATTGAAACTCAAATATACCTACGAATTTAACATTCAACATAAGAAAACTATCTTTGTACAGGACGAACGAGTTAATGCCAATAGTGCTAGATTGCGCCATCTTTGAGGACACAATTAATGAGTTGTTGCAATTGCATTACAACCGATGTCCTAAACAGATCAATTACCGGAAACTATTTTGTCAGTAAATATTCTTTGTTACTTACATAAATTCCACCCACATTTTCGTATATTCCATTGTTTGTTCTTACAAAATACACTCCTGAATCCTTAACGGTGGTTTGATAATTTATAACAAAAATAACACACCTTCGTCGCGGGAATAGGAGTATGCGGCTTCTGTGCAGTAGCTCCAGAAGAACACTCCCGTGATTTCATCCACCGGTTGTGGACTCACGAATGCATCCTCCAAAGTCTCCCCCTTCCCAAACTTTAAAACCCCCTTTTCCCAGCTGATCCAGAACGGACGCGTGGAGAAGCAGTCGAGTATGTTTGGAGTGTTCATCGTGTGTTTGGTTGTTGTCCCGTCCCTAGACACGTGGATTATCTGCGTTTGCTGATTGGCTGCTGCGCCGATTACGACCTTGACCTCAGTGTCATCCTTACTGAATGGTGTTTTGGTGAGTGTTAGGGTCACATCCTTGTGACACGATTTTGCCTTGAACGATAACGACGAGCGATGGGTAGCTAACGAGCCATACTGGCTCAAGACCACCTCTTGTTCTGTGTACAATGAAATACTGCTTATACATCCACGCTATGACTTGCAGCGTAACGAAATCATGCTTTTAATATTTTTGATAAATAATAATAATAATAAATAATAAATATTTCAATTTATATCGATACAATATATCTGTACTTATCAATGTTTAAGGTCAGTTGCAAATTGAAGTGATAATGTCAGACACGACACGATAGTATTTGGTGTTTAAATGTTTGTGACAAAATATGTGATGGAACCACAGCAAATGAGATATGCATGATGGAAGGGGTTTAAGAAACGTCAAACGTTGTGCTTTTAATATGTACGAATTATTCATTAAAATGCCTCCAAATGTTTTAGTTCGTGTTGTTGCAGGCATGAGTGAGTTGTCTGCACGGTATTATAGTTGTCATAGTTATTTAAATAAATCATGTTTCGTTCGCAACATTGTTTATAATGTTATATACCATTACACACAAATAAAGTCTCCTACTCTCATCTCGCAACATTATAACTGACACAATTGAGCAGTCACATGAATCTATGTCAGGCATTTAACACATCTACTACTAATGGTAACCGGTGCCCATACTGGGAAGATCATGTAAACCCCCGCAAGGATATTGATACTTCATGTAGACAGTCGACCGTTATGAATAGGTGAACCACCACAAATACACTTGCCATTTTGCTGTGTGAATTCCCACATTCCGGGCTCCCCGCCAGCCGTACATATCGACATTCCTGACACCCCTTTCCAGCCCCTGATCTTCGCCGTCACCAGCAACCTGCTCCCAACTGTCCTTCCCTTTCCAACCTGTATCGTTCCTCCTTCCCAGTCGATCCAGAAATACCGGGTTATGTTGCAGTGCAGGACGTTCTCTGTTGTCGATTCGGCTGCGGATGACAAAATGTTGTTTCTTGAATGGATTGAAGATCCAGTTTCTTGGTTATGATTATTAGACACGATTACCTCACAAATAAAATTCCTGTCACATGACAGTGGTCATGCGACGCACCCATAAGTTCATTCTGCTGAAGAAGGATGCGGTTGAAATTTCACAACGGAATCCAAGTTTCTATGTCTTCTTGATTGTGTGTGTGTCTGTGCGTGCGTGTGTGTGTGTGTGTGTGTTCGTGTGCGTGTACGTGTGTGTGTGCTATGTGTGTATGTATGTGCGCGCGTATGTGTGTGCCCGCGGACGCGTGTGCATGTGTGTTTCTTAAGAACACAGCTGTTATTACGAAATATTGTAAAATTGGTAGTCACTATTGGTCGAAACTACTTGATGTCACAATTAACATTAGTTCATGGGACACTAAAATGTATTAACTTATCATCCCGCACTCCGTTATTAAATGCATTTTAATATACTGTCTAAGGGTACACGTTAGGCAAACTTCCAAAGTGGTTGCTACTGGGAAACGTACTTATAGTTTTCACCTATTGGCAGGATAGCTTCTAACAGTTACACAGTCTGTTAACATTTTGATTTGGGCATAAATCATAACTGTAGCATAGCTAGTTATAATATGCAGTCTTCTTTGTATGTATATTGCACACAACAAAAATACAGTGAGGTTACCGTATTAGCGGAAATAATATTCTGTACCTTACTGTATATGGAAATGATTTAGGACTTTCGTACAGTTTTGTAGACCTTAATTGAGAGGTGGCTGTGTAACCAACATCTACTGTATATAGTACACAACAAGAAATACGTTCGACTATACCGATCACTCTTCCGTTTGAGACATTTCTAATCTGCGTGGCGCTGTTGAAGTCAGCTCCAATGACAACTTCGAAGCTGTCGTAATCTTCCATGCCCATGTACTTGGCCAAGGCGACGTGCACGTTGGCGCATGCACGTACTTTAAATACGACGTGATGAGCGTACGCCACGGACAACCACAGCCTCCCGATGCCGAAGTTGCCGGTTGTTATCATAGAGACGGAGAGAGCTGAAGCAGTAAAATATTAATTACTGACAACGGCCGGTAGCAATATTTACTCTCACAACAACGATATAAGGTGTGACTGTTCGTAAAGTAAACCTACAAATGTATGTTTATATTTTAAAGGTGTGTGTGATTTATAAAGATTTATAAAACACTTAGATATTTTGGAATGAAAATAATTTGAAACAAAATATTATTATTGCGTTAGAGCAGTTATACATAAAATGGGAATATCGGTTCTAATGATGTTCAATCTACGCGGAATTAACACTGACTACAGTTACGTTATTTCACACAGTTTATATACACATATGTATAATGGTCTTCAATAATATTAATCTACATAAACGTATACAAGAATGCAACGTATTTTGAACCATACGAACAAAACTTCATTTAACACAAACGTCATTCGTTATTTTTTAATATATTTGCACGAGCAATATCTGTGCAATTTATTGCGCGAAACGGTGTCCCACGAAATTGCTCTGCACGTATTGGCTGCGTAAACATTTAAATATCTTCGTTTGGCTGTCATGATTTTCGGAAGTATTTTCTTGGGAACAACTGCTGTTGCTTTCCTTTGTTTGTACCAACCAACCGACGACGCTTCTGGAACGATTTCTAGATGTCCCGAAAAGCAGTGCTTCCAATGTTTTCGATCTTTTGCCGTTCTAAGAAGCTGCACGAACTTTCAACCTGTCTAATCCAACAAGGTTTCAGGTTGTCTCTCATATTGTGAGTTCCTTTTGTTCCTCCTCGCAAGATGTTGTTTGCATTGCTGTTTTTCAATTAACGTAGCAAACCACAGCAGCTTTAGCTATTTCACAGTTGTTAACTGATTATTCTTACTTCCACCGTACGTTTCCAACGTCTCATGCGATGCTCAGTTAGTTATGTGCGAATAAAGAATTCATAGTGGTCTGTGCGTACTGTTCACATCAAAGGCAGCGATGCGCTTTTCCTTATCAGCTGTTTTAAAGCAGGTACGGCAATCATAATTATAGGAATAATGTTTTCACAATTTCTCCAGTAGATTATTTCTTCTTGGCATACATTGTTGATTTACTTTTAATAATAATAATAATATACTTTATTTATACACCATCAAATATGGGACTAATGCCCGTTCACGGGTGTTTACAAAATCGGCATAATGTCTAAGAAACATAAAGTCGTATATAACAAATGTAAATCAAGTAAGGATTGAAACGTAAAGTTAGAAAGCAAAATTGTTGTTTAGATATATAAACCTAAGTATAATAAATTACGAGTAGATGAAATGATTAAGCAAGCGGTTATCAACTGCGCTGAAAGCTAAACATAATTGATGCAAAAGCAACTTGAAATACAAGACTAAATTACATTAAAATATTGATTAGATACTAAACTCTGATGCTAAGAAAACTAAAACTAAATATCAATTAGAACTGTATATATGAATAATACAAATGTCTCTTCTCTTGCCATGTAGAGATCAGCATGGTAAGTGCAAATTTGGCCCTGCAATTTTATTTTAAATATTTATTTATGCTGCTGTTATCGCATTTTTGTGACCGTTGTTAAACTATTTAACAGAGGAAACGCATTTCGGATTATTCTCCATTTAATAATGCTTCTGGTATGTTGTCAGCTCGTATCTTTGTTGTTGCATTTTCATACTGACTTCTATTTCGTATTTCCTGTCACTTTCTTCAAGTATTATAGTTATACAGATAGGTTATCCTGATTATCCCCCAAACAGAGCAATATGTTCTGTTCAGCGAATATCAAGTTGATAATTGTTAACAACTAACCCCGTTTAGTAGCAGTGGCCAATCAATGACCGCTAAAAGGTTTACCCTCCATGACCCTTAACCCAAAGCTCAAATCACTAATACCATGAGACAACTGTATCCTGTCTAAAGACAATTCGATTTATTTGTGTACTATTGCAAAAAGGACAGAACTCGCTCGTGCAAACCGACCATGAGATAGGATATTGAAGTGGAGACCCACCGTAATCTCTTTCGAATATCCAGGCCGCACCATGTCCGGACATTGCAATTTCATGCACGGGTATCATTTCAACATCCGAAATGTCCAATATAAGGTTTTCAAACACCTGTTGTTCTTTTCCGACGATGATGATCCCGTAGCCATAAAACACCCAGAAGTCTCTGGGGTTGTCGCAGTCTAGTATGTACGGAGTATGGGCTTCCTTCAGCAACGTCTGGTTCCGGCCGTGGTCGTCAACGCGGAATATTCTCGTCATTGTGTTCTCGTTGGCTCCGAGAATCACGCGGTAAGCCACCGACTGTTGATGCAGCGAAGTGATTACATATTGAGGTATACCTAATTAGTTGTTATGTAAATTATGTCACGTACGTGCATGCTTTTCATTCATGCATGTAGATGTTTGCGACTGTTTGTGAATGGGTGAGAGGGCGGGTGGGTGAGTAAGTGAGTGAATGAGTGAGTGAGTGAGTGAGCGAATGAGTGAGTGAGTGAGTGAATGAGTGGGTGAGTGAGTGAGTGAGTGAGTGAGTGAGTGAGTGAGTGAGTGAGTGAGTGAGTGAGTGAGTGAGTGAGTGAGTGAGTGAGTGAGTGAGTGAGTGAGTGAGTGAGTGAGTGAGTGAGTGAGTGAGTGAGTGAGTGAGTGAGTGAGTGAGTGAGTGAGTGAGTGAGTGAGTGAGTGAGTGAGTGAGTGAGTGAGTGAGTGAGTGAGTGAGTGAGTGAGTGAGTGAGTGAGTGAGTGAGTGAGTGAGTGAGTGAGTGAGTGAGTGAGTGAGTGAGTGAGTGAGTGAGTGAGTGAGTGAGTGAGTGAGTGAGTGAGTGAGTGAGTGAGTGAATCAGTGAACGAATGAATTAGAGAGTGAGTGGACTGGTGATTGGGCGGGTGAGTGAGTGACTGTGCGAATGAGATAGTAGGAAAGTGAGTGAGTGAGTGAGTGAGTGAGTGAGTGAGTGAGTGAGTGAGTGAGTGAGTGAGTGAGTGAGTGAGTGAGTGAGTGAGTGAGTGAGTGAGTGAGTGAGTGAGTGAGTGAGTGAGTGAGTGAGTGAGTGAGTGAGTGAGTGAGTGAGTGAGTGAGTGAGTGAGTGAGTGAGTGAGTGAGTGAGTGAGTGAGTGAGTGAGTGAGTGAGTGAGTGAGTGAGTGAGTGAGTGAGTGAGTGAGTGAGTGAGTGAGTGAGTGAGTGAGTGAGTGAGTGAGTGAGTGAGTGAGTGAGTGAGTGAGTGAGTGAGTGAGTGAGTGAGTGAGTGAGTGAGTGAGTGAGTGAGTGAGTGAGTGAGTGAGTGAGTGAGTGAGTGAGTGAGTGAGTGAGTGAGTGAGTGAGTGAGTGAGTGAGTGAGTGAGTGAGTGAGTGAGTGAGTGAGTGAGTGAGTGAGTGAGTGAGTGAGTGAGTGAGTGAGTGAGTGAGTGAGTGAGTGAGTGAGTGAGTGAGTGAGTGAGTGAGTGAGTGAGTGAGTGAGTGAGTGAGTGAGTGAGTGAGTGAGTGAGTGAGTGAGTGAGTGAGTGAGTGAGTGAGTGAGTGAGTGAGTGAGTGAGTGAGTGAGTGAGTGAGTGAGTGAGTGAGTGAGTGAGTGAGTGAGTGAGTGAGTGAGTGAGTGAGTGAGTGAGTGAGTGAGTGAGTGAGTGAGTGAGTGAGTGAGTGAGTGAGTGAGTGGCTGATTGAGTGGATGAGTGAGTGATGCAAGTTGAAAGGTTTCAGAACATAAACGCGATTTGTCCATTTTGTTCATCAATGTTTAAAAGAAAACGTGAGGCCTGTTTGAAGTTGTGATATATTAAGATACATAGCGTATATGGAAAAAGAACTAATAATACCGCTGTACAAAACAACAGTTAGGCCTCATTTAGAATATTGTATTCATGCGTGGAGGCCATATCGCAGGAAGGACATAGATATGCTAGAAAGTGTACAAAGGAGAGCAACTGAAATGATATCAAAACTGAGGGATCTTAGTTACAAAATACGCCTAAAAATGTGGTTTAACAACACTAGAGACCAGGGGATTGAGAGGAGATCAGATAGAAATGTTTAAAATATTGAATGGTTATGAAAATATTGATAGAAATATTTTTTTCTCATTAAAAAAAGATAGAAGGACCAGAGGACATGAAGTTACATTAGTAAAGGAGCAGTGTAGATTAGATATAAGAAAGTTCTCATTTTCACAAAGGACTGTAAATGAGTGGAACAGATTATCTCCTGATTGTGTTGGTGCTAGTAGCGTGAATGTGTTTAAAAATAAAATCGACACATACCTTTAAAGGACGGGATACACGTAGATAAAATGTATTGGACTCTCGATAAGTCAAAAGGCTTCCTTGTGCACCTGCCATCTAGAATTATTTTTGGGGATGGCAATCTTGTTAAATCTTGAATCCAAAATCTAAGAGAATTGTTGCAAAAGCTGAACTGTTTTTGCATATTTGTTATACAAAATGTGATATTAATTGTTATCAAAACGATACATATTCATGTTATTTTTAAGCGCGATTTATCCATACAGTGAACGCCGTCACTAGACCTAGCTTGAAGATCTGCAAGGCGGTGCACATTGGCTGAAATGGATATCGCGTTTGGTAACAAACGGATTGCGTTTATCACGTCTTGAAAACAAACGCTCTTTTGTGCACGACGTCATTTAAAGGCGATTTGTGACGTCTTGGTAAACATTATATATTTGTGGTTAACATGTCAACATGTGGTTAAAGAAATGTTTTCTCCCGTTCGGGCGACATTTAAGAAATGGGGTTTATTGCGTTTTGCCTTGAAACCAATGAACGTTTACGTAATGTTGTGTAACAAGCACGCGAGCGCCAAATTGGCATTAATTGTGATTCAGTCTGATAAAATGTCATACTGGACCAATATTATTCCCTTGGCTGCCCGTTCTGGGCTGCTCATAATGTTTAAAGCAACAAGTTATGTTACGACACACTTTACCTTGAGTGACATTGTCCTGATGCGTTATTAAAATGAAACAAAAGTAAGCCATCCAAACCTGCAGGTCCCCAGGGCGTCGGAGAAGGTTCAGCTCCGCGTCAGAACAGGCGACCACTCGAAAGACAAAGGCGTCGCGGTCGGGTCGTATTCTTGCCAGCGACGCATCGTTGTGATGGGTTGACACCAAAACGCTTTTGGCTGCAGAAACATGTTGATTGATTGATTGATTGACTAACTGATTGATTAGTTGATTGATTGATTGACTGATTGGTTGGCTGATTGATTGATTGATTGATTGATTGATTGGTTGGTTGATTGATTGACTGATTGATTGATTGATTGATTGATTGACTGACTGACTGACTGACTGACTGACTGACTGACTGACTGACTGACTGACTGACTGACTGACTGACTGACTGACTGACTGACTGACTGACTGACTGATATAGTTATCGTTATGAAATAGGGGTGGTCACCCAACTTCTCAGTCCCACAGTGCATTAGCATTGTAGATGATTGAGTGGCGGCTTGGTATCGCTGTGAAAAGAAATCGGTTTAGTGACGCCACCTATCGAGTCGAGCAGATATGAATGCACATTGACGCTATTGAGGATAGCAGAACCGGAGAGGGCGGTGGGTAATGTCTTAGAACCGGACTGGGCGGTGGGTAATGTCTTGGAACCGGAGAGGGCGGTGGGTAGTGTCTTAGAACCGGACAGGGCGGTGAGTAATGTCTTGGAACCGGACAGGGCGGTGGGTAATGTCTCAGGACCGGACAGAACGGTGGGTAATGTCTTGGTAATCATGTCATGTCGGTTGAATCGATGGCTTGCAAATATTGTTTCTCCGAAGTGTTAGCGTTAGAAACTTTATCAACTAATTGAGACGCGATGGACAGTTAATTTAACATGTTCGATTTTATTAGTATTTATAGTCAGTGAGTCAAACGATAATTTACCTAAGGTACTTAAGGTTTTAGTTATTACAAACATTGTGCTCTCACTATACCTTGCTTTACAGGACTCTGCATAACGTATTGCGATCAACTGTTTATATAAATTGATGCAGTTGTGTATCGCGGAACGTATCGACACCATTCGAATTTGTATTAGTCATATCTACCGAGTATCGACATTATTAAACGCGATAAAGTATATATCCATGCACAGTTTTGATTTATATTAAGGAGGCTGCCCCATGTAGACTGCGCATATTTTCTGCGCATGTCTTTCGTGGCTCTACCTACTGGCGAGTAGTGGCATGACCACCCGGCGACCTGAGTATGAACTAATAAGAAATTATCGAGCGCATGCGTATATCAAATGCCAAGGTCATATCAACAATCTGATCTGACAGCACGGATTATAATTTGTAGCGATTGTCATTGTTTTATCTGTTTATTGCGGATTGAACATCAGCTATGAAGTTTAGAAAGAGAAGGGGACGGTTTTGCAAGAAATATGTGCATGTGAAAAACAGTAAAAGCTCAGAGAGGGTACGAATCGACAAAACGACTGTGACCATCTCTATACGTCCCCACCTTCACTGGCTTCAGGCGAATTCACCGAAGCGTCTCGTGATATCAATAACAATACCGGTACATGTATTGATCTGATTAGAACATCTACGGCTCGCATTCAAGCATGACGGAGTAAACGGGGTCACAAATTTATTTTCAGAAAAGATTGCTTGTGGTGGTGTTCGTGTGACAAAGAACAAAACTGTCATACGGAGATTTGCAGTCTACCTGGAAGCCAAGTAGTGATTGTTTGATAAGGTCTGGTATCCAAGTTTGCCAGGTCACAGGGTTGTTTGTGCCAACTAGTGTGAAGATTTCAGGCCATTTTTTGACAATTTATTTGGACACGTGTAGTCTCAGTATCACCATGGATAAGGATTCAGAACATAAATAATATAATTTTCTTCTACAATATAATGACACTCTGTGATTATCCATATGTATGCTGGTTCTGTATGTAAATATTACTTGTATGTTGAAGTACTTAACTGTTGATACCAGTGAATGATATGACATTCTGCAAATGTATACCCAGTTATTTTGTAGTTAGAACTATCCTTGCAATATTGTACTAAATTTAAATTATTGTTACTAACATTTACTGTGAAAATTATACATTATCACTATTATTGTTTTTGAGTAATCGTAATGATATTTCAATGCGATGTGAACTTTGTAGATTGTAGATTTATTTGAACAAACTTTGTTTCTCAGATCCGATAATTGTGTTCATCTCGATGCATATTTTATAACATTACGGTCTAGTAAATTATATTTAATTAATATTAAATGGTTTCTTGTGCAATTTACTTGGTCTTTGTGAAGTAAGCATGAATTAAGCAATCAATGACATTCTTTGTTCATTATCCAATGCAGGAATGGAAATAACACATTTTTCTCATGTTTTATTGAAATTTACGTCATTTTTTCCGCTCGCAATTTCAAACAGTGCCAAATTTGATTCATGTATACAAAACAATTACAATGGTAAGGTATTTAGTTATTACAAACATTGTGCTCTCACTATACCTTGCTTTACAGAACTCTGCATAACGTATTGCGATAAACTGTTTATATAAATTGATGCAGTTGTGTATCGCGGAACGTATCGACACCATTCGAATTTGTATTAGTCATATCTACTGAGTATCGACATTATTAAACGCGATAAAGTATACCACCATGCACAGTTTTGATTTATATTAAGGAGGCTGCCCCATGTAGACTGCGCACATTCTCTGCGCATGTCTTTCGTGGCTCTACCTGCTGGCGAGTAGTGGCATGACCACCCGGCGACCTGAGTATGAACTAATAAGAAATTATCGAGCGCATGCGTATATCAAATGCTAAGGTCATATCAACAATCTGATCTGACAGCACGGATTATTTAGCTTTAGCATATGTTATTCTCTAATTGCGTGAAATATTTTAGCATTCTTTGTGTAGTTAATTTTTTTACTGTGAATTTTTTAACGACAAGAAATTTTGTTGCGTCTCAGAATTTAGCCAAATTTCTGCAAAATTCCCCATAATTTCTCTTAAAAATTGATAATTTGAAGAAAAACAAATATACTTAACAGGAATGTGGTACATATTTTTATATTGGTAGCAACTTGACCCAAATAAGCAATTAGCATAAACTGTGACGAAATTGAGGGAGATACAAATTGGTCGCTATTCATGTCATGTATTGCGCAGACGGTGGGTGTTTTTGTTCCCTTTTAATTATCTGGTATGCCTGGTGACCCCAGACAATATATATATTAAAAGAATAGTCTTGAAATAAAGCACAACATAGTGAAATATCATGTATTTCTATGTGCAATTATTTTATTAGAGGCAGCCTCCTTAAGGATATTTGAACACATGTCATGAGCACTTTTTGTGAACATGTTTCCCCCTAAAGTCGTTTAGCTAGTAATTTACTGTGAAACAAACAAACGCATTGATTGTGAAAGTAATACAAATACAGATAGCTATATGGCCTGTTAATTTTGTAATTATTTCGGTTTAAAGTGTAAAACTAATCTTCACCCCGTGGTGGGTATATTAATTTCAACACCAACACGACATTCAGCCACACCACGATTATGCGCGAAGAGTACCCTTTAAATTATACCCATTACAATCTACAATCAGGCGGTAATTTATACAGCTGAGTGAACATAAACACCGCGGTGTGCACGTAAAATTACTGCATTTAATTACTCACACGAGAACTCGCTGAAACCCCATTCTCCGGTGTAACCATTTCCTGTGGACACAGACAATGCTGCCACCTCTACAGGATCGACTGATGACCAATGAATGAGTCGGCTGGCGCCTACGTCGTTTCCGGTTCCCGCTTCGACAACGTTGTACTCCCAACGGATCCAGAATTGACGCCATTCGTGGCAATTCACGACACCTGGCGTGTCTTCAGCTGCCTGAACACATATAGATCACAAATAAATTGACCAATTATACTATACCTTGTAACATATATAAACATAGTTCAGATTTTATTTTAAAAACAGCTGGTTGGATATATTAAGCGGCAAAGGTTTGACAGTAAAACACTTTCTGGTATAGATTTTAAAAACAGAATAACTCTAACTGGTTGGATATATTAAGCGGTAAAGGTTTGACAGTAAAACACTTTCTGGTATAGGTACATCACTCAAGTATGACTTTAGTTAGGAGGACAAAACTGAAATTATTTCTACGAATTGATGTACTAGCTAATACAGTTGATGATCTCCACTGTTGTGTTGCATATACACGTTGTACGCCCATGTATATATAACATATATGTATATATTAACACAGACGCATACGGACACGCACACGCATACACACACGCATACACACACGCACTCACACACACACCGAGGGTACCTGTATCTTTTCAGAATCGCCTTCTTTAGTTCGAATAGCCGTTTGTTCGTTGTTCCATCCCCCAATGATGACTTCCACGTACTGTGTAGCATTGTCAAGGATTGGTGCCAAAGCCACACGCACGTCACTGCACGCCTTCACCCGGATAATTGCCGACTGCTGCCCCAGCCGAACGGGATTCCACATGTATTTGTTTGTGTATACATCGGGGGTGTGGATGTATGTAAAGATCCCTGCGCAGAACATGGACAGCTATACATAGTACGTATTTAGGAATTCACATTAGTGTATTCATGCGAGCTTTGCGTGATTATTTGTAATGCGATTGAATAATTACGTTAACTGTATGCTCGCCCAGTGTATGCTTATATGGTGAGAGACTGCGCACGTATTGCTTTGTGTTTACATATGCCAAAACACGTTAGGTATGTTGGACACTTACCCCTGCGAATAATCCATTTACCAGGAGTGTTTTTGCGTGTCCTGACGCTGACTCCGCGCACTTCGTGGGAGTTGGGCGGGTTTTTCACCTGCATGAAGATGAATTTGCCAACATCATGACCTCGACCTACTTGGAGATTGTTGTCCTCCCATTTGATCCAGAACGGTCTACAGCAAGAATGGACACGGGTAGGGCGAATGCTAACAACGAATTATCGATATACACTGTATGTACTACTGACAGTGCGTACGATAATGGTGTATGATGTGTGGTGACGAAATCATTAATACTATTTTATCGATGCATAATAATAACATAATCATGTTAGGTAGAATAAACTCGTGTTATTTCAAACCGGGCTTACTACCGGAATGTAACCTTGCTATGCAATTTATTCTAAGTAATACTATAGTGTTTAACATGAGGACATTATAATCCAAAGACTGTTCCATAGTGGTTGCCTAGCCTGCCAAACGAAAGCCGAAATAAATCGAGGCCAAACGCAACATTTTTAAAACACTAAATTCGAAAGTATCCAAAATAGCATATTCGTGGTTGTAATTATACAGGTATCCGCACAGATGTCTCACACACACGCATGCACGCGCGTGCACACACATACGCGCGCACGCACAAACACGCACGTACAAACAAACACACAAACAAACAAACATATACAAGCAAGCATGCACAAATACGCAATCGCGCGAGTACGCAACCACGCACACACACACAGGCAGGTTTTATTCACGTTTTTGCTAGTGATGAGTCACACAAGAATATTTCGATAACTCATCACAACCCAATTTTTCAATAATTAAAACGAATTCCCCTGCCTGTGTCCTGGTAATGAAACCGTTTGATTTATAATCCTTGTCCAATTCATTTCCACTAACACAATATTAAAACATAAGTGTATTTTAACCAATACATGTAGTTCGCACATGTAGTGTTATCTTACTGCAATGCTTAATCCATGGTGATTTTTCCCGTTATCATTTTAATCGTTATCTCCTGAGCGATACTGACCTATATTCATCGCAGTCCAGTATACTCGGAGTGCTATTTTGGAAAGCTGGCTGGCCTCGGTCGTATACCCGTATCTCAGACCGGTTGTTCTGCAGTTAACACACATAGTTAGACAAAGGTGACAGGTAAATAATAATAATAATAATGTATTTATTTCAGACAATCATCATGTCCATATATACAAGTACATCAATAAAAGTATGTAAATAAATATAAAAATACATCGATAAGAACAATATGTTTAAAAATTATATAAATCCCGGACCCACTGGTGCCGCAGTTTCGAAGTACAATACACGTCGCTAGTTTTAATGCTATAAATAATGGGATTCAAAGACACGTCAATCCTATTCATTAAGCTAAAAATAGCCTTTCTGATTACACATTTACCCGAGCTGACATTTGCTGTAGCAAACATGTGGCTAGCGCTACATCTCATGGGCAAATTGTTCAATATTCTGAAAGAGTTCTTATATGCAACAACGAATTGCTGAAAATTTACTTTTCTAAAGTTCACCCATAACGCACACATATAGATATTACCAAAATATGCTGTAAATAACTTATTTTTTACAGCAGTTGAACAAAAGTGGAACTTTTGACGTAACATATTACTCTTGGCATACAAAAGTCTCACTTTGGCTTGCATGTCAGACTCATCAGACAAGTTATTAGAAATGACATGTCCAAGATATTTACAAGAGGTGGCAAAGTTTAACTTCTTTCCTCCTAATGTCATTTCTTTAGACAGATTTGACTTTCTAGATTCAAAGTACATGACCAGGGATTTACCCGCATTGTATTGCACGTCATGCTCACATCCATATGAGTAACACATGTCAAGTAGTGTTTGTAGTCCTTTAGCAGAAGGTGCAAACAGAAGTAGATCATCGGCGTATGTAAGGTGATTAACAACCATGTTACCAAGACTACAACCGATTTGTTTTTTGTGCAGTTGTATACTCAGATTATCCATATAAATGTTAACAAGCAAAGGGGATAACTTCCCACCTTGCTTAACACCATTGCCTACCGAGAAGAAGTCCGAGTAGGTATTTCCCCATCGTATGCATACACATTGATTATTGAATTCATTGCTGAGTACTCTTAAGATATAGTTTGATACATTTCGTTGTTCTAGTTTCGTTAAAAGTTTATATCGGTTGACACGATCAAACGCCTTTGATGCATCTAAAAACGCGTCGTGCATAGCTGAACCATGTTCAGTGTAGAACCTTAATAATTCCTTAAATGCAAACACGCATAACTCCGTTCCATGTTTAGGCTTAAAGCCAAATCGATTAGGAGTGGTTTCCAAGTACATTTCCATTCTGTTAAAAAGAACAGTGTCTATTATCTTCGAAAATATGTTCGATAGACATATTGGCCTATAATTCTCTTTGTCGTTTACTCGTCTATTCTTGTCTTTAATAATTGGTACAATAACAGACTGTGAAATTTCCTTTGGTAAATAACCATGCACCAGAATCGAAGACACAAGGATAAACAAAAGCACAGCGAGTTGATAATCAGCGAACTTAATATGTTCTGCATTGATACCGTCCAGACCTGGTGTCTTATTTTTTGAGAGTCCATTAATAATATATGTAGATGCTCTTGGTAACATTATTATTCATGCAATTATTATTTCAGAAACTTTACACTTGATATACGTCTGTCCATTCGAATGTTTCGCCGACTATTCCAAGCACTCAGTCATGAAGTTGATGGACTGCCGCAATTATGATTGAATATAATTGACTTGAAGCCTACATTTGCAATGAAACAAACAAAAATGTGACTTATCTCAATCTTCCAAAAGTACAACAACTACACTTAAATTAATGGGGACGTTTTTGTTTTGTTTGCATCTCACCTGCGCTCCGCCAATCAGCACCTCGTACGTTTGACGATTTGTAACTCCAGGTACTGCTGATAACGCCACAATGACGTCACTGCAGGCACGAACATGGAATCTTAAATGCTTCCGACTCGGAATGAAGACGTTGCGGAATACGTCCGTGTACCCTGTGTATACTAAGTACGAATCCGCTACACCTGGAACGTACGCAGCTTCTTTAGTAAAAAGAGTCAAAATAAGTCAGTCAAATTCAGTCGATTTATATCTAGTTGAGATATTATTGTCACGCGAAGTGGCCATGTTAAAGACTTTCAAGTCATCTACACAGTGATTATGATTTACGTCACTTGGTATTGCATTTGCAAGATCATTGGGATACATTTATTGGAAATCCAACGTTATACGAGCATGCACAAATTGCAACATCGTTTCTATCGAACCTAGTCAGGATTCGTTTTTTCGATAGCTGGAAAATTACATTACTATCAATAATCCAATGTCCACTTGCCATCCGTAATTTGTTGTTTTGGATTGCAATTTTGGTAAACAATGTCTGGTTAAATTTATAGTGCGCGTCTTGCTAAAGTTGCCAAGACGCGGTACAACGTACGAACTAAGTCTACATCATTGTGTTGGCTCTATTTGCCTAGTTCTTATTGTTGTTTGTTTTACCTTCCGTGCCGTTTCCATCAGGGAACACTTCAAGCAAGTGGCCGTCGCTCGACGCAGCCGATGCCGTACAAATTGACCCTGCTAATCGGTAATCTCTGGTCAGTGGATAAGCTCATCAGTCATACCATTTACAAACACAATGGCTGGTTTTTAAGTAAGTATTTGAGCATGGAATATGAACATAATACACAACGATACTGTCTGTGTAAAGTTTTACTCCAATAACACAGCGATACGTCTTGGTGGAAGACAATGTCATCATTAACTATTGTGTTTAACTGATTGATTGAATAACTTAAATAACACTTATTATATAATGTTCGTTACGCTGTCGTGACAACATAATTCATACACGATTTCATAGAGAGAACAATCACGAGGTTACGATGTCTTTCTGCATCACGTACAAAATAACGCATCAAATACAACCAATCTAGGGCAAGATATGTACTGTAAATCAATGCGTGTTAACTTTAAATGGATTCAACGTCGACACTTACCGCATAGCGCCAGCAATAGCAGTACCACGTGTACAGTTCTAGTCAAAGGATGTGGCATGGTGTATTCATAACGTCCCTAGTTAATACGAACTGTATACACGTTTGTGAATTTAGCTTGGTGATCGCTACCTTCGTGACGGGACTACTTCGACACCGACGCCAAGTTTATCCGCATACTTAAATCAATAGTCCGTGCGCTAAAACCAAAGTGCGTCGCTTTATCAACGTGGCGGTTAAGGTCGTTGCAATCAGGATTTCAGATTATGCTTTTGTAAATATCAATATCTTCACTAGAGGACATATTTGTGCGGTTAGCTGTACCGATGTATGTTGCATCAGCGCCGAATATATATGGCAACATGCTGTTGTTCTCTATATTGTATTACATTTTGACATCGCGGTGGCGACTTATATTTTGTTTTTAAATATTGGACTTTGAATGGCCGAATTCAAATCGACGAGGAGCTGTGTATAGTACTTTATGTATTTGCGGATAGTCACAATGCTACACTTAGTAAAGCGGCTAAGGGACGGGACATGATTGTGCACTTTTTGACAAAAGCATGAAAATTGGCACACGTGTAGATCATATATGATATATAGAATCATTTCAAGCTAGGTACCCATCGCTATCGACATGGTACCTAGTCGCCATCTTGGTTTTTAAAATGGCCGCCACGGAAATCCATTATCCAGTTATACCAGCTTCTAAGCAACATAGAAACATGTTCTTGGTGTCTAACCCAACATTTTCAGGGTCAAGGAATCCATTTCTGTCACATTCAGTATCCAAGGATGACGGCCATATTGAAATTCAAGAGGGCCGCCACGGAAATCCATTATCCAGATATATCAGCTTCTTCTTCTCTGACTTTTCCCGTTATCTGGGGTCGTCGGTATGGCTGGTAATTTTCTTTCTCCATGTCGCCCTGTCCATCACCATATCTGCACTCAGACCCACGATTTCCATGTCTCTTCTGCATGTGTCTTCCCAGCTGGTCTTCGTTCGTCCTCTCCTTCTTCTTCCTGGTGTCTCTGTATTTAACACTTTTCTCACTATGTGCTCCTCTTCCCTTCTCATCACATACCATTTCAGTCGTTTCTCTGTTATCTTTTTGGATGATTGTGTCACTCTCGTTGCTCTTGTAATATATTCGTTTCGGATCTTATCTTTCTTTGTTACTCCACAAATCCACCTCAGCATCCTGATCTCATTCATCTCTATCCTTGCTTCTTGTCCTTTCGTTGTTGCCCAGGTCTCCGCCCCGTACAGCATTGCTGGCCTGACTACTGTTTTATATATCTTTCCCTTCAACTGGCATCCTCCTGTCGCACAACACTCCACTGCATTTCTTCCAATTTCTCCAAGCTGTACTCACTCTCTGTTTGATCTCCGTTTCCATGCCTCCTGTCTCTTACACGACTGACCCTATATATTTGAAGTGTGTCACTTTGTCCAGCTCGCCTCCCAGTATCTTTACAGTTGGTCTATCTATTACCTCATTCCGTTCGAACACGAAGTTCATGAATTGGGTTTTCGGTCGACTAACCCTCATTCCTCTCTCTTCCAGTGCCTTCCTC
The DNA here is from genome assembly GCA_963995525.1 of Escarpia spicata. Classification (NCBI taxonomy): domain Eukaryota; kingdom Metazoa; phylum Annelida; class Polychaeta; order Sabellida; family Siboglinidae; genus Escarpia; species Escarpia spicata. The sequence continues at coordinate 43,897,128 of OZ023205.1, read as the reverse complement.
CACGTCTCCAGGTACTCTGTCATGTCTACCCCCTTTCCTCCACACAGCACAATGTCATCTGCTATGTCAGCTTCTAAGCAACATATAAACATGTTCTTTGTCGAGGAATCAATTTCTGCATATACTATATCATCAGATGACGGTCATATTGAAATTAAAGATGGCTGCCCTGCGTATGCGCTTTTACGAACATAATTTTAGCGCCTCCTGAGGTTGAGGAATCCATATAGGGTTCATATATGAGGTTGAGGAATCCATATGTGGTTTATATATGAATACGTATATATTCACGAGTATGTCAATTTTTTTGGACAGTTGGTTCTGAGCTAAATTCTGAACAATAAGATAAATAGCAGTGCATATACTGATGAAGACAAATATGTCATTAGTTAAGAGTGGACAACACAAATGGTTACATTTCAAGTTCACGTCAACGATATGTAAAACATACTCAACATCTTGTTGACAACACGTCTTGAGGTTTACCGGCAACTTACAAATGGACTTTTTTGTGCAGAAACCACAACGTGTGTTCTCAGCAATAACATTAGGCCGATGTCAAAATCAAGTTAATCACCCACAAAGAGTGACGGTTGTGCTGTAAGTTTACTATAAATCCACATTCCTGGGCGAGGTGAATGGTGACAGGGCCAAAGTATTTAAATGGAATTGGAAGATAGTGTTCAAACTACCAATTAGAAACTCAACAAAGCATAGATGTACTACACTCTGGCATACAAAACAACTTTGCTAAATAAATATAATCTTTAGTGTCAATATTTAAACATTTGTGTAATCCAACACTCGCTGAAATTAGTGCATATCTGCAAACTCGGAGTGCAAACATAGTCATGAACAAAACTATGTAATGCAAGCGGAATTCACTGTTAAGGGGGCACATGGAAATATAGTAGAGCAGATATGCAGACGAAACGACAGAAAACATATCAAGCACCTATGGATTCTTCATATGGAGTCCTCAATATCAAGAGGCACTAAACTTATGCTCGTAAAACGTCTATGCATGGCAGCCATCTTGAATTTCAATATGGTCGTCATCTGAGGATATAGCATATGGCAGAAATGGATTCCTTGACCCTGAATATGTTGGTTGAGACACAAAGAACATGTTTTTATGTTGCTTAGCAACTGAGATATCTGGATAATGGATTTCCATGGCGGCCATCTTGAATTTCAATATGGCCGTCATCCTTGAATACTGAACATGACAAAAATGGATTCCTTGACCCTGGACATGTTGGTTTGGACACCAAGATCATGTTTCTATATTGTTTAGAAGCTGATATACCTGCCTATTGGATTACCGTGGCGGCCATTATTAAAATCAAGATGGCGGCTAGGTACCATGTCCATAGCGATGGGTACCTAACTTTATATGATTCTGCATATCATAAACTACATATGTGCCAATTTTCATGCTTTTGTAAAAAAGTGCACAATTCGTAAAATTGCTGGCTCTTAGCCGCTGTATTAACTGTCACAATTGTAAAAGTACATGGAAACGTACAAGGGAGCTTCGCAATTTTTTGTTGTCTTCGATGCAATTATTTGTGAAAAAAATATGTATCCCATGTGCCGTCCAATTCATGTTTTGGCAAAATATGTGTCTAACCTCCCCCCTCTCTGTCTCGTTCTCTTTATTTGCCCTCTCTCCGTTACTCTACCTTTCTGCTTCCTTCCTCCTCACCTGTCTGTCTTTCTCTATATCATCATCACAACGTATCGGAATACATATATCGGTGTATGTAGTAACCACTTTGTGGTTACTGCGTATTGAGTTATTCAAGTTTGATGACGAATGCCGTTGAGCCAGACTACCGGCGAACTAATTCGTCTCGTCGTTAACTTATCGTAAGAACATGATAAGGAAACTATGCAAAACTAGTTTCTATTTATACTAACACTACGCTTATCTGTTTGCCTGAGGTACAGTATATACCGACAGGCATATCTCATTGGTGAATTCGTAGTACACTAGCAAAAGTACCCATCTTATAGATTATGTATGTCACTACCCAGCGGGCACACAACGACAGTACGACGTTGATTATTTATAAAATATACATAGCGACGTCGTACAACATGTATACAACCAGTGGCGTAGCCGGGGGGGGGGGGGCAAGGGGGCCATGCCCCCAATCCCGGAAAATTAGGAGGGTATAGGAGACTGAAGACATATAACTGGTTGCCTGATTTATAGAGTGACAAGGTACAGAGGTTATAGGGGTGCCTGTGTAGGACTTCCAAGTCTTTGGCAAAGACATTTGTCATCATTCAAATGGGATTGAGTTACCATAAGTAGAGGAATCCCGCTGCTTCTGCCGTAGGCGATACGCATCCAGCAGGTTGCAGTCCAAGAGGTTACAGGGCAACGAATATGTCATCATTCACAATGTGTTTGATGGCTAATGCCTATTAATATATCAACACAAGGATGCAAAATGATAGTTGCCCGGCAAGATGATTAGTTACTAGACTAAGATCAAGTTGCAACCTGCTAAAACGGCCAAAGCAATTTATCTTGTCGATTTTCCACTGGGTAGTCAGAACTTCCTATTGTGAATTAATTAATTTTAATAAGCGACAACGTTACACATGACATGGACATTTTTGTGAAGCTCACTCGACGCCGCCACCGCGGTACGAATTTGTTGTGAAATATTGGTTGAACGCCAGCGACTCATCACGCACACGCACGCACGCACGCACGCACGCACACACACATATATATATACATACGTGTGTGTGTGTGTGTGTGTGTGTGTGTGTGCGTGTGTCATATACCGCTACTCATTGCTTGCTTGAATGCCAGATGGCCCCCTCCATTACAAAATCATGCCTACACCACTGTATACAACGTCTTTACAACGTCAGATCTTCGACGTTGTAAGGACGTCAAACGCGACGTTATGAAGACGTTGAAATAACGTCGACAATGAAATACGACGTGTTTACCAAGGAGCCTCTATTTGGACAGGAGGCGACACTGGGCGAGAAAATGGCATTCTACACTGAACGTTTTGTCCGCCATTCGGGAGGCAAGCGCAAGCGCCTGCGAGAAAGCAGCGCGCGATGCTAGCGTATAATTTTATTAAGTCACCTCATTTCATCAGAATAATAACCAAGCTGTGATGCATCATATACAATGTAAGATATTAACACAATCGTTGACGTTTTTTTACCTATCACAATTCAAAATAATGAAATTTGCAAACAAATCATGTAGAAACGTTGCTATTATTTATTGAACCATCTGAACTTTGTCATGTTTCAGCAGAATAATAATCAGGCTATACCACTTCTTATATAATTAAAATATTGAAGTTATCATTGAAAATATTGAGCAAAGATCAATGCAAACAACTGCATTTTTGCGCACGTGTGGTCTGGCTTGACGCACCTCCAGAATGGCGGACGAACTGCTTACGTACTTTTCTCGAACAATGTAAATAGCGCACGGTGCACCGTCTTGTATTGATATAATTTTTTTATGGTCTTTTGTGTTTACAACGTCGGATATTCAACGTTGTAAGGACGTCGAAACTCGACGTTATCACGATATTGAAATCACATCGACAACCAAATCCGACGTCTTTACAACGTCGGGTAATCAACGTTGTGAGGCCGTCGAACGTTGACGTTGTCACGTCGTTGAAATAAAATCGAGAACCAAACCCGACGTCTTTACAACGTCTGGTAATCAACCTTGCAAGTACGTCAAAACGTGACGTTGCCACAACGTTGAAATAATGTCTGCAACGAAATCCGATGTCTTTACAACGTCTGGTCAGCAACGTTGTAAGAATATTGAAACTTGACGTTGTCACGACGTTGACATAACGCAAATAACCAAATCCGACGTGTCTATATGTAGCGTCAGGTCATCAACGCTACACGGCCAACGCTTTTGTAAACGGGGAACAAGAAGCCGCGCAGTTGATCGGATGGGTTACTGCATGTAGTATATCCCGACGCGGACGCAAAATTATATATGTCCATCATGCAGGCATGGGTTCAAATGCGAGTGAGCGCATTTAAATGCGAATGTTTGAAATGATTCAAATGCAAGTACAAATACAAATGTTCCGGTACTCGATTAGATTTAAATGCAAATGCAAGTGTTTTAGATTAGCCAAATGCAAATGCAAGTGTTTGAAACTATGCCAATGCATTTTTTAATTAAATGTTTCAAATACAAATGTTTTTTTTATTCAAATGCAAATGCAAGTGTTTTTTGAATAAATTACAAATGCACGTATTTTAAAACATGCAAATGCGCCAATACGCAATGGACTTTATAAAGTGCAAATCAAATATTAATATCAATATTGATATTCTTGGCTAATTTTATCGCATGTCTTCAAAATACTAATAAATTGTAGCAAGTGGATGTCAAGGGGTACAAAGTTCCCACAGTACTGGTGGCATCCTGAGCTGCCACTGTCTACCCTTATCTAATTGTGACTCGGCAGCCAGTTACAGAAAGGGGATTAGCTCTGATAACTGACTAGGTAACCATTTTAAAGTCTGAATTGTATTCACTATAGCTCGATAAAGTATATATAAGTCCAGAATTAAAAGGGTGTGATATTCAAACGTACAAGATTTCAATCTGTGATGAACATCATGTTTCAGCGAGTGTTCTGAAGAACAAGGTGGGAACAAGAGACAGAAGTCAATGCAGCCGTGTCTGTATGCCTTGAGTATGCATCTGACCGGGCTGGAGGTGGTGGACGGAAGGCTCGCAACTAGTAGAGTTCCAGCTTATGTAATAAAACGATGTGAATTGTACCACGACATATTGAATATCTTTATTTTTAATGAAATAGATACGCTGACATAGTATCAAAAGGAGACACCACAGCTAGATAGGTTTTACTCAATTGCACAATTAATTGTATTGTTTTTTGTCTGAATTATAGCCTATCCCAATAATTTTAACACTAAAAAAACTTATGAACATTTTTCGTAAAATTGTCCCAGACATCATTTAACCCTAAAACATTTGAAAAACTTATTTTTTTTCTCACAATTATACCTTTATAAATTCAAAATGATTATGCAATACTCCCAATATATTCTACAAAACATTTCTGGACAGTTTTGAGATAATATGCTTGTTTTTATTTCCAGAATATTGTACTTTCTTGTTTAAAAAATGTGATTTCCTGTAAACAGCCTTCGGACGTTGTGTAACAGGATTGATTACTCGATAGAGACAATATATATATATATATATGCCCATAACTATTTTTTTAGAGGTTTGTATATGTAATGGTCATAAATGTGACCTTTATTGACAACTAATACAGAGAGCTATCAGAACAGTATTTTATCAACTTTTAAGGTAGGGTATCTCCCCTTCAGCTTAGGACATGCATGTTCATCGTAAGCTCCACAGTATCCGACGTAGCTTAGCTAAACATCGGCCTTGCAGCGCAGCGCGAAATGCGTTTACTTAGCTGTGTCTGTTAACTCCGCCAGGTGGAGTAACCGTTCTTGACTAATTGCTATTCTACGTGGAAGTCTATCAAATACATATATATATATATGGGCTAACTATGGATGTTGGCTTAATAATTTGCAGATTGTTAAAACCAATTTATATTTTAGTTCAACTTCATCTTATCTGGCACCATACCCTTATTACTACAAAGAGGTAATGCAAGCAGTACAATTGCCTCCATGTTTCAAGTCAAATTCTCTTTTTATTTCAAAACATCATTTTAAAAAACATTTGTTATTAATCGTCATTCATTAGTGAAAACAATGGTGTGTCATGTATGTAGTAATGTGACCGTATATGATTTAGGAGAAAGGACACTAACGTCGTCGTTTGAGTAATGTACGAATTTTAACAGACAAGCAGGAATATCGCATCGTGTTGCATATATGTATTCCAAAATATACATACTAGTAAAACTATCAGTTGGGTTCATCTTTTACTCTTCGTCTCTGTTAAACAACTTAATTAGACATTCAAAATGGCTGACATGAAAATAATTCCACTTATGTAACTGTAAGTTTGGGTACGATGCGAGATAACCAAGGTAAGTGTGGATAAGTTTGTTCCATAGCAAAACAAACATTGTCTTCGTACTCTCTGTTTTAACTGTAAAGCCATTGAGTGTACTTTGTAGGTTATCGACACACGGCTACAGGTCTGAAGAGAGTATACACTCGGCATTCCGCGGCGACAGAGCATACAATACGGCAACTGTGTATCATCGAAGTTTAACATTTGAATAAAAAATAATGTTGTTTTTGAGACAATTTATAAACAATTATCTCCGTAAACGTTATATAGTGTAAGCATCGTTCTATTGTTTCATGGAGTACCCACCTTTTCCAGACCATAAATTAAGATGTTTTTAACTATTCTAAATAAATGAAAATGGCAAAATGCAACATATTTATAGTAAGAAAGCATCTAAAAGACGAATTGTGATGAACAGTAATTTATTAGAAGTAGAGCGTGTTGTCGTGTCACAGCTTCTGCTGATAGCAATAGCAATGATAATGACACTAATAAAAATAACAATAATAATAATAGTAACAATAATAACATCAATAATAATAATAATATAAATCATATTGATGAAAATAATATAATTTCTTTGCTTACAAGCAACACATTGTGTACTATGTTGATGCGCTGTGTTAAGTGTTGTTCTTGTAGCTGCTTCTGTGCAAACGTCATCGACACCTCTCAGGTTCGATGATCAAACTAGTCTCCTCTTAAGTTAACCTTCACATGTATCCAACAACGAGAGTGTGAGTAAATATCACTGTTGACGCGGTGAGCTTACAGAGTAGTCGCAGTAAAAAGGGTAATTTATATGACGTGAGTTTATCTTGGAGATTGCCAATAATTGCGTCGTTAATAGCAACGTTTCATGAACACATGTTGCATTAACATAAATGCGGTAGTTTCCATTTCACGGCTGCATTATTGATATTCAGCAGTTTATTTTGACATCCTAATTATGTATGTGTGACACTTCACTTTTAAGCTGCGATCCATGTTTTCCACCACACAGGCGTATAACCACGTGACTTGTGATGTTCTGCAGGCCAGATGCGAGCAGTAGGCCAACGACGCAATGGAGACCTACGAGTTGAAAAAGGGCGACGCTAGAATGGAAAAGAAGCGTTTGAAGATCGAAAACCCCATGGACGCTTTACCGAAAGACAAAGGCTGGGCTTGGATGTGTCTGCTTGGTAAGAAAGCAATATGTGTATTTTGGGAAAAGGTCTGTTAAGATATTTTAATGTGATGATTATTTCACAGTTTGAGCAACAGTAATATACACAAAACGAGGATATCATCCTTGTTTTGTGAATAGGAATCAGAAAATGGAAATGCACGATTGCTCTGCAGCTGCAGAACAAGTTTTTGCCAAACCCTTACCAACTAGATGAGACAAAGCACTAATAATGTGTGTTTAGACGTTAGCGTTAAAAAGTTGTTGTTATTAGTAATATTACTACTCGTAATTCGTAATAACTGAATCAATGCAGATGTGTAACAAATCATGCATCGAACCATGATGTTATATATATGTATTGTTTACTCGCTTAGAAATCTCGCAATTTTTTGCGGCGATGTTTTTTCCTGAGTTTACGACACAGACAGACAGACACACACACACACACACACACACACACACACACACACACACACACACACACACACACACACACACACACACACACACACACACACACACACACACACACACACACACACACACACACACACACACACACACACATATTTATATCCGGTAAGAGACTAATTCAATGTCGTGTGTCTGTAAATATGATAAAAGATATGCAACATGTTAATGTATTTGTATTTTGCATGGTATTGTTTTTGTATACAAAGCTAAGGTGATGGGGTGACGTGATGAAGAGAACTTCCAACCAAACTAATAACGTTTTTATGACCTTACTATTTGTGTTATCTTAGGCGTGACGCACTTTTCAAAGCTGGTCATGATTCATATAAGTTAGCTTATATTTTTTATATGCGGATAACTGTGATTATCTAGTACAGCTCACAAGAACAACGTACTATATTATCAGCGATGAAGCAAACTGTAATCATTGTCACCGTTGTGATATCATTCACATTGACAGAAACGTTAATTTATTGTGCTACGCGTATTTACGAAGGTGTCTGGCAATTCAAAGGTTCACCGTGTGCAATGCTACGATGTAAGCATTCATATCATTCTGGTCTCAATTATCTCTTGACCTTTTTACCCACTTCAATTTATTCGTGTAAGTTTGCTCTCACGTCACCGTCTGAAAGCAAAACAAACAAACGTGCCAATATTTGGGCGTCCACTGAGAGAAATTCCATTTTCCATATACAACATTGAATACAAAATGTGACCCGCCATAGCGAACGGGTATTAAGTTGCATAGGCGTATTCTGTTCACTAGCCAAACATAGCTGTGTAAGTCATGTCACATCGTCTTTGTGATTTATACAGAAATGCATACCTTATATTCTCATGTTTCGATCTCCAGTTTATTTTCTTCGATAAATAATCCAAACAAATAAAATACATATATATATATGTATTTTATTTGTTATTTTATTATATATATATATATATATATATATTCCAACCCATATAAAATATTAAAACTATTAAAACCAATACGAGTCCAAATTTCCTCGTTTCTCCAAACGTGGTTTTTCAAACGTTTGCTTCAATTCTATCAATAACTCAATCGGAGAGTGAAGACTACGGAACAACTACTGAAGATATTTCAACACAGGAGGCATTATTATAAACTTTATGTTCAGTGGAATAAAAAAGGTACAAAACGCATTTCACAACTTTGCGACGTAAAACCGACTGTGCTGGGACCGGTCAGAAATATGATGACGTGAAAATGTAGCACTGATTCAGGGCCGTGTTTATTGAACGTTTTATCAATATAATATGCACAAGGCTATACAATTATGCATTAGGATTACATATTACGTGTTTCAAGGCTATTTTGCAGGTCTGAATATGTACTCAAATGGAAATAAACCGTTGTTGTTCTTTGGGTGGAAACTAGGTTGAAACGCCCATGCATCAGTTGCAATTCTATTATGAATCATATTTGCTAATATTGATCAGAATCATTGTAATGATGTGTGCAACTGGATAACATAAAATCATAATCTTTTCATATTTATTAAAGCATCACCATGACTAGGATGTGTGTTTATAATAGCCGGGCTCTAATGTACCGTACCTCCTGCAAAAAGTACGATCCACTATAATAATAGGGATGGTATTTTGCGAGGAGGGAACATTTCTGATAGGGTAACTTCACGGTAAGATTGTTTACAACGGTTCACAATGCATCTTTCGTCTTTTGACAATGATTAAAACAGATGTGTACGCATAATATAGTATTTGATGATACATTGCTCATTGCTTTTGTAACCATTTCAGGTGGCTTCATTATCAACACGCTTATCGCCGGTGGAGTTTTCAAGTCATTTGGCGTCATATTCACGGCCGTACAAGAAAGGTACCAAGTCTCGTCGGGGGTCATATCGAAAATACCGGCCATCTTACTGGCATTAGCTCATGGATTAAGTGAGTAATTATTTTCGAAAGCATATTTTCCGCCATCATTAACAATTTGCTTAGCTCCCTGGCGTATCCATATATCTGTTGACAACCTGAATACTGTTTTTCGATATTGAGAGTGACCAACCCTCTTGTGTTGACGTGCCACTTGCCTTGGTTTGGTTCCAACAAGATGACCCGTCATTTGTCAAACATTGACTCAATCCCCCAACTGAAGAGTGTCGTACTCGGGAATCAAACACAAACTGAATCGTTAAAAGTGGGCGTGTCTGCTTGCTGAACATTAAGGACAGTTCATGTCTATGTAAACGAGTTCTTTTTGACATATCCAATACGTGATTTGACCTTGAAGTCTTTCGTCAGTGTAGCACACCAATCTCTTCAGTACATGTGACGCATGACGGCATCGTACATGTGAGATAGTTCGAAAGAGATATGCAGGAGTGTGACAAAGATCAATGTCGACCATCTACAAATCCGCCCTCACGCACAACGCAACAACACAAAATTATATCATAGACTGGGGCGAGCGAAAATGGTGGACAAGGAACCAACAGAAGAACACAACAGAAATCATATGGATCAGCAAAGCCAGAACACCAAGCAACCTAGACGAGTGGAATTACGGACTATCTCACATATACGATGACTTTACGGGTCACATGTACTGAAGAAGTTGGCGTGCTATGCTGAAAAAAGACTTTACAACCACAAGGTAAAATAACGTATTGGATATGTCAAAAAGAACTCCTCTGCATATGAGCATGTCTGCAGTTGTCACGGGGACCGGATCAGTGCATGGGGAACTGAGCACGTTATGGAAAACTGAATATGGCACGAAACCCTGAATATGGCATGTGAAAGTATCATGGTGTAGACAATTGAACATGACATTGGAAACTGAACATGTCTTGGAAATCTGAACATGGTAGTCAAAACATAGCTTGTGTCTACGTTCACAAGTCAAGCTGGTTGTTTTAATGATTCACAACACTGGTGACAGGTGCTCATTAGAGCGAAGCCGTTGGCCATGTCCATGGGGAGATTCCTGACCAGAACATTTTCCCAATGATTACGATGACCCCAACAATATATATAAATGCATAATCCTCTTGGAACTAGTGACCCATTCAAGTAGTTTCATAGAATATCGTCTTTGGCATTAGTTGTTATATAGAGTATGTTCGTGTGGCTATCTTTCTGGTTCCCACCCACTAAACCCCAGCGGGTCCCTAAGTTAAATTACAATTTATTGCGCTCCAACAACACGGATAGCACTGAGTATAATGCAGCGCATTACTACGGAACACACGCCTGGGAAATATAAATTATTTATCATTGATAAAGTGATTCAATACTACGCAATCCTCCATTCCGTGCTTAGAGTCGGTTCTCGTCATTATTGTTGTCATTAGTATGCACTTAAACTGCGTGAATCGCAGTAAGACTACGTGAGCATTAATTGGTCGTAACTATTACATAATGATATGACATTATAATATTACACAACTTCATTTCACGCTATTTTATTTAAATCACCAAGTCGATGAACAGGTATTGTATTTCTTAATCCAATGTGAAATACCTACTAGAAAAGTCATACTCAGTGCCAGCAAATGTATGAACGAATTTCACTGAACCAGTATCAATTTGGAAGGTACTCCAGCCAACCTGCTGGCGGCGAGGTACAGCACGAGATGGGTTGTGTTCTGTGGGGGCTTGCTGGCCACGACTGGCTTCCTGCTGAGTGCCTTCGCTAAATCGGTTCAAGTTATGTACATCACGTTCGGCGTTTTTATAGGTACGTTATTGACGTAGACACAAACTCTCACGCTCGCGCGCGCGTACGCAAGCACACACACAAACACACATACGCATCAACACAAACACACACACACACACACACACACACACACACACATACACACACACGCACACACACACACACACACACACATGCACATACACACACGCGCGCGCGCATGATGTTTGTATGTATGCATATATGCACGTATGCATGCATGCATGCATGTATGCACGTATGCACGTATGCACGTATGCACGTATGCACGTATGCACGTATGCATGTATGCATACATAACTGAATGCATGTTGTATGCATGTATGCATGTATGCAAGCATGTATGCATGTATGCATGTACGCATGTACGCATGTACGCATGTACACATGTACACATGTACGCATGTACGCATGTGTGTACGTGTGTACGTGTGTACGTGTGTACGTGTGTACGTGTGTACGTGTGTACGTGTGTACGTGTGTACGTGTGTACGTGTGTACGTGTGTACGTGATGTATGTGTGTGTGTGTGTGTAAGTGTATGTGTGCGTGTGCGTGCGTTCGCGTGTGCGTGTGTGCGTGTGTGCGTGTGTACGTGTGTGCGTGTGTGCGCGTGTGCGCGTATGCGTGTATGTGTGTATGCGTGTTTAGGCGTATGTGCGAAAGTGCACAAATGTGGTTGTAGATTTTAACTGTAATATTATAAAATCTGAGTTGTACTGTGTACAATACCTATATCAGTATTGTGAAGAATATATATATACATTTTCAAGTAAAAGTGTGCTACCCAGTGACAGCGTTTCGTACATATAAGTGATGCTTGGGGCATACAATCTTGGTTAGACCACTCTATTTTTACTGTTGATGGACATAACTTGATTGTAAAGATCTCTGTTCTGTACGATTATATTTTGTCTGATCACATACCAATGGTAATTCAGCCAGACATGGAACTATCTCCAATTTTGGAACGCAACACTTATGGTTTTGCTCACGCCAGAATTAACTGGTCTAAATTAGATAACAAAGATGTTCACAATTATTGTACACAAACGGATGATATGTTGAAATGTATGCATGTACCTATTGATGTGTTATCTTGTATAGATCCAAACTAGAACATGTGGGCATACTGAGCGATTATTATGCAAGTATTATTACTGTCATGAATGCTTGCAGTAGCACTTTACTTAACTCATCTAATAGTAAACATTATGCAAGAAATCGCCCTGGTTGGTCTGAACATTGCTCAGATTCATACGATGGTGCAAGGAATGCATATCACATATGGTTGAATTGTGGGAAGCCTAGACAAGAGCCTATATTTGAATTTAAGCAGCGCACTAGAGTCAGATTTAAATGTGCAATGAGGTTTATTAAGAAGAATGAATGTTATTAAACGTTATTAGTTAGTTTAATTAGTTTAGTTTAGTTAAATTTTTGGAACGAGATTAAAATTACGAATAGGCATAATATAACCCTGCCTAATGCGATTCATACTGCTGAATTATCTTATGCTGTATACAGCTTATCCGACAATATAACTTGTAGAATGGATGGCATTCAAGCAGATCATCTGAAATATTGTAGTAAAATGATATTACCGCTATTAGCTATGTGTTATACAAGCTTGTTAATTCATGGGGTTCTGCCGGACTCTTTGATCTCTGTAATACTTGTACCTGTTGTTAAAAACAAAAGTGAAAGCATTAGTAGTAAGAACAATTACAGAACTATCGCTCTTGCTACTACTGCTTCTAAAGTTTTAGAATATGTATTGTATAATAAACTTGAAATGTATATGTACACAAACCCTAACCAGTTTGGGTTTAAAAAGAAACATGGTGCGGATATGTGCATATTTGCATTTAAAGAACTTGTTCTTAAATATCGTATTATGAACAGTAATGTATATTGGTTTTTTTTTGATGCCACAAAGGCATTTGACCGAGTTAATCATAATCATTTATTCAAAAAGCTGTACGATAGACATATACCTCTATTTTAATTAGAACACTAATATATTGGTATGCTCACCAAATGATGCATGTTCGGTGGGATGATGTTACTTCAGAAGGATTTCATGTCTCTAATGGTGTACGACAGGGTGGAATTTTATCCCCGTATCTTTTTTCTGTGTATATGGATGAACTCAGTCAAGATTTGTAGAATACACCACTAGGTTGTATAATGGGAGAATCTAAAATGAACCATTTCATGTACGCCAAAGGTCTTCGTGAACTGTTGAACGTATGTGAGAACTATGGTGATGCTTATGATATAAAGTATAACAGTGAGAAAAAAAATTATATTAATATTTGAATGTAACATTTTGGAAAAGAGTGTAAGTAACTTGTTCTTACGTAATGGTGATTGTATACCAAGTGTTGACCAATATAAGCATCTTGGACATATCTTATTAATATGAAAGATCATTGTGATATAAACAGACAAAGTTGAATGGCGTATGCTCGGGGTAACACAATAATACAATGTAATATAATATTGCGTATAACAACGCTTGATATGTCAGGAACCTAAATGGTGTAGTGCTAGCATTATGTTTTTCAGTAGACATATGCCAATGAATATATATATATATATATATATATATATAACATATATATATATAAAACATATATATATATATAATTATAGAATAGTAGTTTATAGCTTAATTATATTATTGTTGTATTAAATGTTATAGTATACGTAATTTAACAGTTGCTAAAGCAACTTTTAGCGTCGTTATGTCAGGTCAGTATCTTTGTAAACTGTCAGGAACCTGTTGGGGTGATATACAACAACACATATTCTCAAGACCGGACTCTCTACTCTCCCAAGAGCGAACGGTATATGAACGTAATATGAACCATCTCATCTAAATGTCTCATTCATTGTCCGTTTCCGTGATCACCAACTCTCCATATCTACCACACGCCAATCTTCTCGTCTTCATTTATTCCAATTATTCATTCTACATAGAAACACATGTTAATTCTTCCTTCGCGCGGTCTTTGTACTTCTTCGTATGTATCCCTCCTTTTTAATTTCACAAATATTCCTTCCTACATTGCATCTTTGTTATGATTTCCCGTATCCGTGCTAATTATACCCGTCTGATCTTCATACACAACAATTGAATGCGTCAATATTAGGTTGTACAGAAATAGTAAACACATTTATGGTTATATAGTTTGTTTTGACAGTATTGATATTGTCTATAAATTAAGTGAAGCAAATGTCCAATATATAATACAGTTCATAATTAAATAAAAATGTCGCAACCTGGTCAGCAATTACAAAATTAAATGTTGTGTAGGTGTCGGCTTGAGTCTTTCGTATGGACCCTCAATCGTCGTCGTTGGACAGTATTTCCTGGTTAAGCGAGCTACAGCCAATGGCGTGTCGTTTGCCGGAAGTGGTCTCGGGTCGTTCCTACTGCCATCGTTAATAAGGTTTGTAAAAACTAAAGTGATACGTTTTTCTCCTTCTGGACTATCCGTCCCCTCTGAGAAACTGCATTACAACGGGTTGTTCTGATGGTTTTATCTACACCGTTAACTGGACAAAAAATCGATATTACAATATCATGGGCACCTCATGGGCAACATCAGACGATATAAAATCAAGATAATTATTATAACTTAATCAATTAGATACATGTTATTATAACTTAATGAATTACCGCAGTAGCGCAGCGGTAATAGCTCCGGACTCTGGACTGAGAGAACGCGAGTTCGAATCCTGTGCGGCGGTGTTGAACCTTGGGCAAGTTCGTTTACTCTATATTGCTTCAGTTCACTCAGCTCAATGAGTACCTGGCTGTATTGGTGAATATTTGTGTACGAATAGTCTTCGCGCATTGAATGCTTCCCAGAGAAGTCCAGATGGTGTTCGATTGAATAGGTCTGCCAGGGAGTGAAGTGTAAGGCGCTTTGAGCAGTCCTGGACTGGATACTGCGCTATATAATAATTTACTTTTTTATTATAATTACGTTCAGCCACTCATATGTACTACTAACCGTGTGCAGACCATCCGAAAAATAACACGTGCGTCAGCCATTTTGCAAGGTTAACGGACCTTGTTGCTAGGCAATTGGTTACGTGATTGATACATAAATTGTTTGTTAAAATCTACGTTGATTGTCATATCAGCTATGAGCAAGCCGTGATAGTCTTCAATAAGACTGGCTAGTAACACGTACGCCAACAGATTGCCGAAAAGTTAATTTACGTAGTAGTTTTAGCGTTGTGAATGAACACTTGACCAGATAAAAATTAGCATGATTGCTTTAGAAATTGTATATGTACTGTATCAATGATTTTATTTTGTATTTTACTTAATAGATTCTATTTGACATATGTCCTGTTTATAGCCATTCCCCGGGTTGCACCTTAATCACCCAATGCCAATCCAATATTTAATACAACATATACAAAGTCATTAACTTATCACGCCTTCTGTTTGTAAGGTATGCACTCGACACATACGGTCTGAACGGAGCATTGCTCCTCATGGGCGGCATGACGCTCAACATCTGTGTGTGCGGGATGCTGTTTCGTCCGCCTCAGTTCTACTTCAGACGCTACATCAGGAAGCAACGGAAGCAGAGGCGAGAATTAGATAGAGACATAATGAAAACAAAAGAACTCGGAAACGAGAATGAGCACAATTCGCCGGCTGAAAAAGAATACAGTCACGACTGCGTAGATGGTAACGGAACCAACCCCGTGTCTACGACAGACATTCTACAACAAAGAACCACCGCAGTTGACGAAACAACAACAAAAGTAGACAACGCAAAGAACAAGGAATGTACCACCGAAGATATGCCTCACAGTTCGTCTGATAAAAATCAACC
The DNA here is from genome assembly GCA_963995525.1 of Escarpia spicata. NCBI lineage: Eukaryota > Metazoa > Annelida > Polychaeta > Sabellida > Siboglinidae > Escarpia > Escarpia spicata. The sequence goes on along the minus strand of OZ023205.1, from coordinate 43,880,837 downwards.
ATGTTGTGTGAACGAAGCGTTCAGTTCCACCGAAGTATCAACCTTGAATCACAACACCACAGCCGTAGCGATGCAAACCGGAAGTGACGAACCCCAGGTCTCATTCATCGATGTTGCATATCCTTCGACCGCCAATATATTATCGCTAGACGAAAATGAAAGTAAATCGTGCTTATCGCACTGTTGTTTTAAACCGGTGCGCAGCCGGATAAGTTCCACGAAACCAAAACCTGCCAAGAAAAAGGGCGACAGTTTCTGGCCCATGTTGAGCAACCCCGTTGTCCTCCTGTACGCAACATCCGCTGGAGTGTCCAACAGGTTAGTTAGTCAACTGAATGTTTAGATAGTTAATGAATTATTTTGTTTGGTATGTATGTTCTTACGGACCACACCATGTAAACATATAACCATATAACTTGATCAACTTTACTGATGGATGTCAAAAAGTCTTATTTACAAAACATACAAATCCCAAAACTTCCCTGCATTATTCATCAATACTGGTATTTATATAGAAAAGGGAAAACATCGTATGTAACGTGTTTTCTTCTAATGAAGCAAATGGAATAAATTGAAGCCTTAGCTATTGTCATGTCACGATCTAAAACGTATATATCAGACGGCTGTCTTGAATGTAATTAAAATGATATCTTAAAAGTTATCCCCTGGTACCGTATATAATTATAGCGGGTTCCATTGTTAAACATCATTATGTTCTATTAATATTTTGAGGTTTTATGCTGGTTCTTATTTCGTTGATTTTCTTCGTAAATTCCGAACCATTGAATTGAGATAATTCGTCATTATTTTCGTATGTCGGAATGGATTTCCGATTCGTCAGGAGAAAACTAGCTTTCATTGTAATTACGAATATGTATTAATTAGTTACTCTTCTGTTTTAACCAAAATATCTACTAATTGTTCTCATAATATAAATTATACTGATGCTAAATATAGTGACGATTATCATAAGATTTCCTGCAACTTGCCGTATTATCTGCAGGTATGTACAACTAAAGTTTTCTTTACTGTTTAAAAGTATTAGTGATGACCAGAGTTGTTAAAACATTAACCATTCTCTCCTGGCACGTCAATACATTATGTTATTTTAACATATAATGTTAATTATTACATGTTTGTTGCAGTTGTTTCCTGAGCACCTTCATCATGGTGCCCCCGCACGCCGAGCAGCTCGGCTTCGGCAGCACGAACGCCGCACTACTCGTCTCTATCATGGGTGTCGCTGACCTCCTGGCCCGGGTCTGCGTCGGCTGGATCGCCGACAAGAATTTCATCAGGAAGAAGTACATCTTGCATATGTGTATGGGTCAGTATCGTATGTTTAGATTGGTGACATTAATGGTACACGCAAAATAGTGTGTGTGTGTGTGTGTGTGTGCGTGTGTGCGTGCGTGTGTGTGTGTGTGTGTGTGTGTGTGTGTGTGTGTGTGTGTGTGTGTGTGTGTGTGTGGGCGCGCGCGTGTTTGTAGTTTTGTATTAATGTACACTTGTGATAATAAAATATTATCACAAGTGTACATTACTACAATTACGTTTTAAAATTAACTTTATGTGTTTTGTAGTGACCGGTGGATCAACCTTGTGTTTAGTGCCACTGCTACCTTCTTTCTGGTCGCTTGTCGTCACGTTGTCTTTGTTCGCAGTAGCCAATGGAACATTCATCTTTATGATGGTGCGTATTACTCTGTTCACTCTGTGTTACCTTTTGTACTGTGTGGGACTGGGCACGCATATTTTCTTTGATCGCCTATGTGGGTAATGACAATTTGCCACAAACAAAAACATACAATACAAGCTAACATTAGTTGTATTTAGTTTCGTATATATATATATATTATATATATATATACTGGCATTTGTTAGGAAAACACGTAATCATGAACGTTAGAGCTGAATAAATATATACAATTATATTATATATGTATATATATATATTATATATGTATATTATATATATTATATATATATACATATGTAATATATATATATATATATATAATTATATTATATATATATTATATGTATATTATATGTATATTATATATATATTATATATATATACATATATATATATATATGTATTATATTTATATATATATATATATGTATATATATTCAGCTCTAATGTTCATGTTTACGTGTTTCCTAACAAATCCTAACAAATGCCAGTGTAGAACGTTCAAAATGTTCCCTAAAATTATACTGAACTGAATACCTCTGGTTTAACATAGTGTAACAGTGTATGGCAATTTAGCCGCTGAGCTTGCCTTTGAGTTGAGCATGGTTGCGTTGACACTGTATCATGATCATTGTGTAGTTGAGAGGAACCAATTGACATTGTTATGCCTTGATTGTTTCAATTAATCGTGCATGACAGTTTAGCTGATATGCCTATGTGTTCATTTAAGCGGGTGTTGGGTTGTTCACCTCTAACTTAATTAAATCGTGCTTGGCATTTGACCAGTGTTTACTTTCTTGATGATGTTCGACTATTTACATTGTGTTTTTATTATAATATAATTAATAATCGGAGATCATTGCCATTATCATGCCGTAAACATTTCAAATAAATTGTGCGTGGCATTGTAACAGTGCATGGATTTGATTTGAAAATGAACAACAATTCACATTGCAATTTAATTATAACGTAACGTAAAAAATATACGTTTTGGAACTTGAGCTTTCTGAGCTTGCTTGTGTAGCCATAGGGTAAACTTATTAGATCGGGATTATAAGTTATATGTGGAACTGAACATAATGATTTAACTACTTCTGCGTACATTGTCAAAGTAGCCGGGTGTCATAATCAAGACGACACAATTACGTCTCTCTGAAATGGGTGGAATTAATACAAACTCTTAGTTCGATGTGAACTTTTGCCGAATTCCTCGTGATCTAACAAGTAGAGACAAAACGTATGTGTCATAACCATATTATCTTTGTTTTATTTAAAACCTTGTGAATGTTCTTTTCAGCCCACATTGCTGGCGGAATCACTTGGAATAGAAAAACTTCCAGTGGCTTACGGCATTGCGAACCTATTCGTTGGCACCGCCTGCCTCTTCTCGCCGAGTGTCTTAGGTACTTATTCGGCTAAGTTTGCCCTCTGACCTGTTCTTCATCGAAACAACCATCTATTGCAGTATTTAACATTCTCTTGAATACACCTTTTTCACAATGATGCAGTTCTAGATAACATACTAAAAACTTAGAATAACTTGTAGAGCCTTTCTCCAATCTGATCGTGGTCGCTTTTCCAGTACGAATGTCATCATGTTTAATATGATAATTGTGTAGTTGTGTCTTAGATATTTCTTAGGCAACTATCGTAGTGATGTAATTCTCTCGTCGTCGTCGTCGTCGTCGTCGTCGTCGTCGTCGTCGTCGTCGTCGTCGTCGTCGTCGTCGTCGTCGTCGTCGTCGTCGTCGTCGTCGTCGTCGTCGTCGTCGTCGTCGTCGTCGTCGTCGTCGTCGTCGTCGTCGTCGTCGTCGTCGTCGTCGTCGTCGTCGTCGTCGTCGTCGTCGTCGTCGTCGTCGTCGTCGTCGTCGTCTTATTATTATGCACGAAATTACACGAGGGCTTACACTAGATGTCGTGTAGCACTTCCATGGTCCTTTTCACTAATTATGGTTACTTGGTTGCGTGTCTGATTTGGTTTGCTTTACAATAACTTTTCATTAACTGGGTCATTCTTCAAATAGCGTGATTTTTCGAAGTACTTATTCGTGGGGAGGCTACCCAATTAGGAATTGTCCTGCTGTGGCTACGATTAATGTTCACCTATTGACTTGGCTACCCTGAGTGGGCAGAGCTGAATCTGGCGTATTTGTGTCATTTCAGGGTTATGATCATTATAATAAGGATAAGGACACTTTTATTTTCCCAACAGCATTTACAAATACAAATTATGTAAATAATATGCACATATATATATATATATATACATATATATATATATATATATATATATATATATATATATATACTAGCATATATAACAATATCGAAATGCGAAAAATACAATACAACTGAAGATATGTAGTCAGCAAAATATTTTACAAAAAAAGAAAGAACTAGCTGTGGGATGGGAGACTCCTACTAAGATCAGAATTGATCGCCATCGTACGAGCCACCCAGAACAAAATTATTCATATATTCTTAATGTATCTAATCCTAAGTTAAACAAGAAGATGATTATGTCAAACATTTTAAAAGTTCCAGTAGTCTTTCTCTTACATAATTTGCATGGTAATTGTTTTATTGGTGCAATGTGCTTTCTATGCACATGTAGTCATGCAAGCGACTATACAGATTTAGTAGTTGTATTTGTATTAAATGTATTACTCATTTATACTACATTAATTTAGTTGACATATGTAACATAGTAGTAGTCTGCACCAGACGTTGTATTTTGTAGCATATGGTGTTTGGCATAACTTCAGAATCCTCTTAAACTGTGGGTCACTACCTTGTCTTTCACTAAATCAGGGATATTATTTATAACATGAGGTACACTGTAAGTTATATTTAAGAAAGTTTTTAGCAAATTCATGATTAGTTCTGAATGTGTGTAGTTCAGTTGCTCTTAGAGTGCCACACTTGTGTGTGCTGGCATTTAGAATTATCTGCAAATTTAATAGGTAAACTGGTAAATTGTTAGGTCTATATGTGTAATAAAATGTTAGTTCTTGTAATTTTAGCAAGTCTTCTATTTTTAATATATTGTGTTCCTTAAACAGCGGTGTGTGAATTGTATTTGCTTAGTGTGATAACTCGCACTGCTTTCTTTTGAATTTTCGTTAATCTGGTTCCTTAGTATCCACATGTCATAATACAATAATTAATATGAGAAAGTAGCAGTGCATTACATAAAATTATTTTTATTTCTAAAGGTAGCACACGTTTCAATCTGTTCAATATTCCTATAATTTTTGAACACTTGTTTGATATTTTGTTCAGTGTTTTTTTCTTCAAATTTAAGTTAGTATCTAGAATTAAACCTAAAAAGTTAAATTCTTCTACTCTCGATGTTTATATTATCATGACGTTACTTTACATTGTCACTGTTATTACGGACAAACTACTCCAGCTTATATGTATTTAAAACATATTTTCGTGTGTACTATGAGCAGCGTGTCGTATTATTATTGTATATAAAATTAGTTTGTCACGTTTAAATTTTGTTTGTTTCACACCATCGAATGCAAGAATGCATAATGGCGACCTATACCAATAACATACGATTTTTTGTAGGGTGCTAATACCGAAATTTTTACCCACACTTAATGCATATGCTTGACAAGATAGCTATTTGCAGGACGGCCGTTGGCTCTAACAATAAAAATTAAGGGGTTAACGCGTTGCTGGTGGTGTAGCACCAGCAACGATGCAACGAATCACCTTGTTTTATAAGATATATCTGTATCTCCAAAGTGAATACTATATTAACATGGCTAAGATATCACGAAAACTAGTTATTCAAAATCGCACCAAAAAACATAGTTCGATAATGATTCCTTCGATAGGTTACTGAAATCTCCAAAAAGCAAAGACAGACAATGCTGAACTATGAACGCCGTAAATGAACTCCATTCAAGAGTTTTCGTCCGATGGCAATTTTCCCGTCGGAAATGATCCCGTCATTTTGTAAAATTGGTAACACCTGTGACATATATTAAACCTATGCACAATGATTCAACACACTTTGTGATTGAAACAAACTGTAAAAAAATAGTCTTCCTTCCATTCGACTCCGCGTGTATGATGCGAGCTCCTGCTGACACCCCTCGTTTATTAGAAGTATCAGAAGCGATCCTGATTTACTAAAGCTCCAAAATCACACCACGTAACACCAATATATCAAAGGAACTTATTCACAATAACACATCGTCTGAGTAATTAAAAACAACTTGTTGAGTCATGGGTATCCAGATGGTTGACTAGTTCCCGGTACAGGCAACATTTGTTTTAGTTTCAATTACACACACACAAACATTTGCTTTAGTAGATGTAAGATGACGAGTCGAACCAAAGACTAGTAATACCAGTGACATTTGGATGGTTCCAGTTCAAGCCGATGGAACAAATGTGCATAAATATAGTATATATGTGGCAGTTTTGTTTGAAGAATTATACCTAATCTGAGGCATCGCACCAGAAATAAATGCACTGAGATACACGATCTAATTAAAAAACAGCGGAGACAGAAACGTCATGGTATTTGGAGAATGAGTCATCTACCAAATTATCCAGAATTCCTGTTTATATTAATTTTGTTCAAATAGACACGACGTAATCATGCCGATGTTTCGGCGTGTTTCAGGAATCTTGAAGGATGTGACGGGACAATGGGACACGTCGTTCTTGGTCTGTGGATGTCTCATGTTCACCATCGCGTTGCTCTACTTCGTAGAACCGTGGGCGCTGAAAGTTGGACGGCGACAACTGAACTACGAAGACAAGAAGCCATTAGCTTAAATATTGTGATGAATGGCAGTATCTACGTATAATTGATATCATAGTAATTGCAACGGTGTGTGTTTGTGATTGCGCTTGTGTGTACGCGTGTTTTGTACTTATGATTGATGATTTTGTAAAGTCCGTCGGAAACGTCTCCGTTTACAAGTCTGCGTGGTGCCAATGGGGATAATCATTGCATGAACTAATGCTAAAGTTAACAAGATTTTACAAAATTGCCACCTAGAGAATTAACTCTAGATGGCAGGTATGTGTTGATTTTATTTTTATACAAATTCACGCCTCTAGCACGCGCACAATCAGCAGATAATATGTTCCAATCATGAACAATCCTTTATAAAAATTAGAACTTTCTCATGTATGATCTACACTGTTCCTGTGCTAATGTAATTTCATGTCCCCTAGTCCTTCTGTCTTTCTTAACTGAGAGAAAATTCTATCAATATTTCCATAACCATTCAATATTTTAAAAAACTGTTATCTGATCTGCTCTTAATCTCCTGGTCTCTAGTGTTGTCAAACCACATTCGTTTAGGCGTATTTCATAACTAAGATCTCTCAGTTTTGATTTCATTTTAGTCGCTCTCCTCTATACTCTTTCTAGCATATATATATCATTTATATACATGTCCTTCTTGCGATATGGCCTCCACGCTTATATACGATATTCTAAATGAGGTCTCACTATTGTTCTGAACAGCGGTGATGTTATTACTTTTCCTTATACGCTATATTTCGCCTAATTATTCCAAGGATTTGATTTCCCGTTGAAGCTGCAATTCCGCACTGCTCTGAAACCTTCATATCAACACTAATGGTTAACCCTAAGTCCTTTTCTTTTACAGTAGTACTTAGTATAGTACCCCTATTATATATTGTACATATTCGTTCCCGTGTCCTGCGTGGAGGCATATACATTTCCCAAAATTGAACATCTGCCATTTTTCCGACCATTTGATCCACCTGTCAAGATCATCTTGTAAATGCTCTTTATCTCCATCACGTTTAATCCTTTTAAACACTTTTGTATCATCCGCAAATGTCAATAACTTACTTGGTATATCATCGTCCAAATCGTTGATATGTATATTTATTAAGAATAATATAGGTCCCAGTACTGATGCTTGTGGTACCCCAGTCAAAACCGATTTCTAATTTGAAGCCTCCCCATAAACTACTACCAGTTGTCTTCTGTCAATCAGCCATTGTTTTATCCAGTTAATTATACCATCCCCTATGCCATGGGCCTTTAGTGTAAGCAGTAATCTTTGATGTGGCACTTTGTGGAAAGCCTTTTGAAAATGTAAGTAGATGGAATCTACTGATGATCCCTCGTCTACCCACTTAGTGATGTCATCCAAAAACATAACATATTTGTTAAGCATGACCTCGCTTTTAGAAACCCATGTTGAGATGGGTTTATCAATTTAAATAACGGTACAATGTTTACTTCTTTCCATTCTAAAGGAACCACTCCCTCGTTTAATAACAAGTTGAAAACTGTTGCAAGCGGTATGTTAATTTGTTCTACAATTTCCAATAGTAGTTTGGACGGAATCCCATCCACTCCATGTGATTTATTATCCTTCATTGCCCTTATTTTCTTAGCTACCATTTCCTGGGTTACAATTAACTGTCCTAAATTGCCTGACCCTTGAACTTAGCCTCTTGTACTGGCAATGAACTAATATCTTCCCTGCCATTAAGAATCACTCTAATATTATATTTCCAGCACTATCTTCTAGAGGACCGACCATATCCTGAATGTTCTGTTTGCTCCGAACATAATTATGCATAAAACTCTTGCTGTCATGTTTTATATTATAAGGTGGTTTTTTTTCATAGCTTCTCTTTGAATTTCAAATTTTAGTTGTAGCTTGGTTAAGTGATTCTTTATCAATGCTGCAGTCTTCGTCATTTCCAATGCGTATATGTCTTCCACATCATTTGTTTGTACTGAATTTTTCTAATTTCGATAAGTGTTTCTTACCTTGTGTATGTCTTCAAGTCTTTCTTCTTTCCATAAGTGTTTCGTTTCTTTTGTTATGAATATATCATGTGTTTAATATGTTATGCTTTGACCATATATACATTTGTGTCATCTGAATACCAGATGTGTCCCTTGACACGGTCGGACGACCATATATACATTTATGTTATCTGAATACCAGATACGTCCCTTGACACGGTCGGACGACTGAGTAAGCCTACTGTATCATGTTGCAAATACATCTCTGATGTAGGATATGTGTTTCTTGTGTGTACTCTCACTCGCACCCGGGAATTGGTCGTCAATGAAAAAGAAAAACTCAAGAAACTACTCTGTGTTTGATTATCAAACATATCGTCAATTGGCATATCAACGAGCAATGGGCCAAGGCAGCGAGTATATAGAAAGAGGCGAGAGGATGTCGGCGCGTGGGAGGAGATGGGCTTACACAGCTCTAAAGTTAGCGTATTAATACATAAATTGCTAGCGGTTCCTCCACAGTCAGGGTCATTAATCTATATACGTAGGTCACACAACATCGTCATTAGCCTATTATCTGCCAGGTCCCTGTCGACGCACTGAAAAATATCAACGTACTTACTGTAATAGTAATAGTAAATGACCCCACATCTGATAGGCGACGTGTCCCAACGCCGCGTAGGTAGAAATTTACTTCCTGGAAGCATGTGACGTCCAGCCACGCGATGCCCTAATGTGTGCACCCATGCTGGCAGCAGTGCGTGCGTGTGTGTGTGTGTGTGTGTGTGTGTGTGTGTGTGTGTGTGTGTGTGTGTGTGTGTGTGTGTGTGTGATGCGTGCGTGCGTGCGTGCATGCGTGTGTGTGTGTGTGTGTGTGTGTGTGTGTTAATACGTGCATGCGTGTGCTTACATTAGAGAGTGTCTGCAAGCATACCGATCTCGATTCCCTTCCCTGTTCCTAACGCGCTGTGCGTACTACGTCATCGCTTTTTGTGTTTATGTGATCGGTTACGGGTCGAACGGATAGGTAAATACGTAACCGGCAGGGGTGATCGGTAAGCGCAATCCCTATCCACTTTACGTTCAAATTATGGTTGAATCAAAGAAAACAATATGACATCATTGAACCTACAACTGTTTTTGACTGATTAGCCGCCTTGTTTTAATTGCTGTTGCGTTTAATGCATCAGAAAAAATGATTTTTAAGACCTTTCTCAGCATGTAATACGTAGGGTGGGGGCACAAATTGTGAGTTCAATCGTTTTTGTTGTTTTCACACACAAAAACTGATCAAATTCTTCCGTATGATATCTATGTGCTAAATCCCTAACACTTATTTCGTTAAATTCGTGCAAATAAACTGTTAGAAAAGTTGTCTTGTGTGAAGTACGTACGAATATACTTATATAGACAGGCAAATCCAAATCTCGTAAAAGGCGCCTGCGTTACAAACCGTGCATCCTATCTTCACTGTGATGTGCCTTTGTACATAATTCCAATTCCAATTAATTAGATGCATTATTGTCTGTCCATTTGAGCTTAGGACAACATATCCAGCTGAAAAGGGCACAAATGTACACTACGTTGGCGCGTGAAACGCCGTGATGCAGACACTCCTGACGGTTACGTATCTCCAACAATCGACAACGATCGCGCAGCGCATTAGGGATAGAGAAGGGAATCGAGATCGGTATGCTTGCAGGCACTCTCTATTGTGCACGCACGCGCACGCACGTACATACGTGCGCGCGCGCGCGCACACACACACCGTGCAAATGTGAACCGTATCGGATCGATGGTTGCTACATCCAGCTTCTGCTGCAAGAGCTTCATGTCAGATGGCAAGACTATACGACCAACTCCTATCTGTATGCTGACCTACGGCCATTGGCGACTGAGCCGAGAAGGACATGACCGTAATGTGCTGGTCGTAATAATAGGGCTATTAAACAACTATTCTCACCTCATCAGTTATGCAGGAAAGATTACAATGTCTCTGTACTCTTGAGTCGGCTGAGATCACAGTGACGCTAATCAAGAACCCTGTCACTTCCATTCCGTACAAAGACGACATCTAAGAAGCATTTCACCCAACCGTTGATCAAAGTTCGCGTCTACTTCACCCATCCATTTTCTGGTGCACTGCCGACCTAAACTCTACTTCAGGTCTAAGAACAACCTGATACTCTGCTGCCATCATCCCGTTCTGCATCCCACGCTTCTTTGTTTCTATTACTATCACGCAGTGACACGCACTTGTGGTCGTATGAAGCAACTTGGGTGAATGCATGTCGATGAACAACGTGTCGTATGTACTTTGCAACTGGATGTTATGTCATGGTACTGTATGAATGTATTACTGAAGTGACGATAAAGTGAAGTTCGACTGTACTTTGTGGACGTCCCCTAGTATGCAGCAACCCTTTGTGTGGCGCCTTGCGATGTTGAGACAGGTCATAATAGTTGCTTTCACACATTGGCACAACAACAAAGACGTATTTCACTACCATAGTAGTAGAAGAAAGCCCATCCCGTGGTCTCGTTGGACATGTAGCCCAGTGAACGAAGTCTACTGACGTAAGTCGCATTTATAATTTGTCCTGAGCACCACCTTCTCCCCACCTCTCTGAGCACCACCTTCTTCCCCCACCTCTCTGAGCACCACCTTCTTCTCCCACCTCTCTGAGCACCACCTTCTTCCCCCACCTCTCTGAGCACCACCTTCTTCCCCCATCTCTCCATAGACAACGAGAAGTTCAACACGTATACGGTTGTGTCTTACGTATGATAACGTAACACTACACACTTGGATATTGTGTTAAGCTGCTTTGACACACAACACAAACTCATATTTGAAGTAATCTTGTTGGTATTGTCAACAATTATGTTCTTTCCTAGTGTATATAAATAACATAACATGTACATGTACTAAACGATTAAACAAGTAATTCAGGAAGTGCTTAATTACATCCGTAACGTGTATGCCAACTGGCAAGATAGTACTCCCGTCAGTTGTCTTTCTAAAGAGTTAATTATGTTATATAATTAAAATAACATGGTTCAAAATAGGGGTAGCCGGGAAACCTGTACTTCCACAAGTACCTTTGGGCTACCACAGCAGATACCTATCGGAGCCCATTGTCTAATGCAAAGTTGGACTGTTTTTATCATTACTGTCAGATATATACCAGTTATAGCTCCTGTGAAGACAGATTCACCGGCTTTCCTAGGGGCACCCACATCCGAGATTGACGCTTCATTGACTAGTTGTGTGCAGCGTCGGCCGAACGCATTCTGTCTGACCGGTTCAGAATTACGCAACACTGACCAACCAAGGTTCGCATCGCCTGCAGGTGGTGGAAACTCAAAATGGTAAACAAAGTAGTGGCATAGGAAACTATTATTGATAGTACTCTACCATGTCTTGTTCACCATTTTTCGAGGCGACGTTTAAAATTTCGGAAGCTCACCAAAAACCTGTGCCCCCCGCCAAAACTCACTTAAACGGAGGCACATTACAAACGTCTAGGGGGCACATAACGAGGTCACATTCATAAGGTCTATGGAGCGCGCCACTCTAGTGCTGGCATAGCGCGACGTAATTCCAAAGGTCTAGGGAGCGTGTGCCCCCAGGCCTCTTGGATCCGCATATGCAGTATATGAGAGGAGACATGGAAGGATTTTGATATCATGGTTTCTAATTGTGGACGCTTGCTAAGTATTAACTGTATTTATATATACAACTTAAAATAATGACATATATGATTTTAAAGGGGCTTAATATTTCTAAGTTATCTATATTGTGTAGACTTCTCCAAAGGACTCGCCCACCCAAGCTTTCTTGTTTGCCGGCACGTTGGTTTGTAGCCTCGAGATAACTTTTATTCGAAAGGTTGAAGGCGGCTAACAAACCAACAAAACAATGAGTTTAGAAGAAGAGGTGAAGACGGCCGACGCTGAAATAGCTAGGAAACGTCTGAAGATCGAAAATCCATTGGACGTTTTGCCGAAAGACAAAGGTTGGGCCTGGATGTGCCTGCTTGGTAAGTAAACTATATGTGAGTGGGTGAGTGAGTGAGTGAGTGAATGAGTGAGTGAGTGAGTGATTGATTGAGTGATTGAGTGAGTGAGTGAGTGAGTGAGTGAGTGGGTGGGTGAGTGAGTGAGTGAGTGAGTGAGTGAGTGAGTGAGTGAGTGAGTGAGTGAGTGAGTGAGTGAGTGAGTGAGTGAGTGAGTGAGTGAGTGAGTGAGTGAGTGAGTGAGTGAGTGAGTGAGTGAGTGAGTGAGTGAGTGAGTGAGTGAGTGAGTGAGTGAGTGAGTGAGTGAGTGAGTGAGTGAGTGAGTGAGTGAGTGAGTGAGTGAGTGAGTGATTGATTGAGTGAGTGAGTGAGTGAGTGAGTGATTGATTGATTGAGTGATTGAGTGAGTGAGTGAGTGAGTGGGTGGGTGGGTGAGTGAGTGAGTGAGTGAGTGAGTGAGTGAGTGAGTGAGTGAGTGAGTGAGTGAGTGAGTGAGTGAGTGAGTGAGTGAGTGAGTGAGTGAGTGAGTGAGTGAGTGAGTGAGTGAGTGAGTGAGTGAGTGAGTGAGTGAGTGAGTGAGTGAGTGAGTGAGTGAGTGAGTGAGTGAGTGAGTGAGTGAGTGAGTGAGTGAGTGAGTGAGTGAGTGAGTGAGTGAGTGAGTGAGTGAGTGAGTGAGTGAGTGAGTGAGTGAGTGAGTGAGTGAGTGAGTGAGTGAGTGAGTGAGTGAGTGAGTGAGTGAGTGAGTGAGTGAGTGAGTGAGTGAGTGAGTGAGTGAGTGAGTGAGTGAGTGAGTGAGTGAGTGAGTGAGTGAGTGAGTGAGTGAGTGAGTGAGTGAGTGAGTGAGTGAGTGAGTGAGTGAGTGAGTGAGTGAGTGAGTGAGTGAGTGAGTGAGTGAGTGAGTGAGTGAGTGAGTGAGTGAGTGAGTGAGTGAGTGAGTGAGTGAGTGAGTGAGTGAGTGAGTGAGTGAGTGAGTGAGTGAGTGAGTGAGTGAGTGAGTGAGTGAGTGAGTGAGTGAGTGAGTGAGTGAGTGAGTGAGTGAGTGAGTGAGTGAGTGAGTGAGTGAGTGAGTGAGTGAGTGAGTGAGTGAGTGAGTGAGTGAGTGAGTGAGTGAGTGAGTGAGTGAGTGAGTGAGTGAGTGAGTGAGTGAGTGAGTGAGTGAGTGAGTGAGTGATTGCTTTATTTCGAAGTTGAATAATACCGAATATAAATACTGAAAGAAAAACAACATAATGCAAGATAATAAAATATTATACAATTACTGCGTGGCAGCAAAGTCGAGGCTGTCACCAGTTAATATATGTATACAGGCCCGTGTATAGGTATACAATGATACGGCAAACAAAAGACAAACTGTGTGACTGTTCGCAACCAACCGCTGATAATCGTAGACAACTTTCTTTTTGTCACAACGTATATACAGCATGCAGTTAATAACCGTCAATGAACGACTAACACACTACCATAAATAATGACAAGGTCAATAGACGAAGATATGGATCCGTATGTGGTTGGCTGTTTCATGGTTGTTAATAATAATAATAATCTTGATTGCCAGAAGTACAATTAAACATAGATGAACACAAAGGAAAGAAGTCAAATTTCAGGCAAGGAAAACAGACCATACAAAGACACATACAAAAACTCATCACAGATAATAGTATCATTAGAATACAGAAAATGACATCACAAGAATATAAAAAAGTAAAGGTAAGGTCTTACATAGCGCAGTATTCAGTCCTTAGAACTGCTCAAAGCGCTTTACACTTTATTTCCTGGCAGAACTGTTCAATCGAACACCATCTCGACTTCTCTGGGAAGCATCCAGACATGCTGCAATTAATGGCAGAATCACAGATAATGGAAGATCACAGGTGTTTAATCTGCAATAGAAATTAGAGTATCATGTGACAGGATGGGTTTCCTGTACCTCTCCGTCCTTGCCATTATAGTTCTAAATATTGCCATCTGCCTGTTGGTAGAGACTGAAGACGGTATGTAATAAGATGTCATGTCCCAGTGACTAATTCCGCAGTTGCATATACAATTCCAGGCATCACAATACTGTTAGAATTATGTTGAATCATACTAATGCCTAATACACATACCTAAAATGCAATAAAACATGAGTGACACCGACCACAAACCATCCACTAAGCAGATGGCGGTTGCCACAATCAGTTCCTAACGCGAATGTCCGTCTTTTTATGTTTTTCCTTTCTCATATGGTTCGAGTTGTATAAAACAAAACTTACTGGCAGTGTATAATAAGTGATTTTTGGCACACCCTATGTGTAGCTTTTGCATGTAGCCGCTTACAATTTAGGCGGTTTCACTATCAACACGCTCATCGCCGGTGGAGTGTTCAAGTCGTTTGGCGTCATATTCACGGCCGTACAAGAAAGGTACCAAGTACCGTCCGGAGTCATATCGAAAATACCGGCCATCTTGCTGGCACTAGCTCATGGATTAAGTGAGTAATATTTTAAGTGAATAAACCCCCAGTCAGTATCAGAGTATCAAACGGAAATGTATAAGTTCCAACTAGCGATTGGGTACTGTTGTATTTGTACCGTAAAATAAGAACGTATTGATCGTAACTGCTCTGATTTGTATTACGTTTTTATTGCGATGCCCCTTAATATGCCGATACCGTAGATGATTCATATGAGCAACACTTGGTCATTCAGTTTATTAATGGACGGATGTAATAACAATGCGTTATAACATGTCAAATTATTGCATATAAATCACCAGGTGTATGAACAATTACTGTGCTTTTCTCAATACAACAATAATAACAATATACAGGCATAGTCGATTAACAGGAATGTGTATAGGATCATTGTTACTGAACCAGTATAAATTCCGAAGGTACTCCAGCCAATCTGCTGGCGGCGAGGTACGGCACGAGATGGGTCGTGTTCTGTGGGGGCTTGCTGGCCACGGCTGGCTTCCTACTGAGCGCCGTCGCCGCGAAATCAGTGCTCGTTGTCTATCTCACGTACGGCGTGCTAACCGGTGAGTCTCATGCTGGCCGTACACTGTACAACGTTTGTTGCGCAGAGCTTCCAAGTCTCCCGATTTGGGCGGGAGATCTCTCGAATTTTGACAGAATCTAGAAAATCTCCCGATCTCCCGAATTAGAATACAAATCCCCCGATTTTATTCGAAAACTTAAAAAACTGCATTGCAATCCATGAGTGCCTTGCTGGCGTGCAAAATCAATGTTTCCTCTGCGTGCTACCAGTTGCAGATGTCGCCAGGTTTGCTGGAGTCGGTTGGAAAGGCGACTCACCTTTACAACACTATGTTGCAGAAGCAATAAAGTTACGATTGCATTGCGATCACAGTCTTTCTCATTTTTCATGTTTTGCATTATACATCTACATCTATTGTGTTTTGATAATATAGGGAGATGTCCCTATTTTGGGTTCATTCAACTTGGAAGCTCTGGTTGCGAGTTGCGTGTGTGATCAGCTAGCAACAATATGTCGTGTCGAGGTTGTGCGATTGGGACAGCGTAGACTGTACAACTCTAATCAACTGATCTTCGTACACTGCACAACACAAGTTGTCGCAACTAGTGTGCGCACTGCCGCGATCGCAGCGTTCAGTTGTGGAACTGCATTTACGCGCGCCGTCTGGTGTTGTACTGGGGTGTCTATGAATGAGGGGGGTGAATAGTAGGTTAAAATGGCGCTTACGTCAGAATATCCTTACCTTAGGACTACCTTAGGACTGTTCTGATCACAGGATCCACTCGGTTCCTCAATGATCAGATCATCTTTTTCTTCGACTTCGGGATCTAATGTTAAAAGTGTGTGGTTACCGGTTCCAGTATTTAATGTTAGTGAGGCTTCATAGTCGTATACAATCTCCTGGGTTGACCAGAATTTGTCAAGGCGGTTGTTAAATTAATTTATTGATCTAGCTTGTAATACCGAATCAGGTAAACTATTCCACCGTTCAGCCATTCTAAGCGGGAATGCATTGTTTCTTATATTTAGTTTTGTTCTTTGACTGAATAGTTTTAAGGAGGTTTGATGCGGATTTTTTATCATATAGGTTATGCATTATTTTAAGACTTCAATCGTGTCTCCTATTAATCTTCGATATTCTACTGTGGAATGTTAAGTATTTTAAGACTTTCAATATATGATAAGTCCCTCATACTAGTTACTTCTTTTGTGGCTCTTCTCTGGACATTTTCTATGGCTATTTTATGTTTCGTCTCAAATGGATACCATACTGCTATTGCATAATTAGATGTGATCTAACCATAGTCTTGTATAGTGGCAAGAAAGTGTGTGTATCTAAGAATTGAAAAGTTCTTCTGATTAGTTTTGTAATTCTGGTTACTTTATTACCCATTTGGTTGATGTGATCGTGAAACGAAAGTTTTGAATCAATAATTACTCCTAAATCTTGTTTGTTTATTTGTGGTGACAAGAGCGTGTTTAACATTATTTGTTGCCATGATATATTTGTTTTCACCTATATTATTTTGTTGAATTTACAATTTTAACACAACAATTATGCACATATCTGTACATACTTCACATCGAAATCATTTTAGTTGTATACTAATAAACCAGTGTAATGTGGTATTCTGTGTAGGTGTTGGCCTGAGTCTTTCCTATTCACCCTCAATCGTTGCCGTTGGACAGTACTTTGTGAAAAGACGAGCCACCGCCAACGGCGTGTCGTTTGCTGGTAGTGGCTTCGGTTCGTTGATACTGCCACCGATGATACGGTTTGTACAGCTGTAACACCGATGTCATGTGACGTTTCGTATCATTGCTTATCCAGCCTCTAGACGACATGATGATTCGTTGCCTATCCGACCTCTGAGCAAACCCGCATTATTACTGATTGCTCTGTAGGCGTTCACCAGTTTCTTGTTGTACATTGATTATTTTAGAGATGCGTTAAGTTTTGTACAGCTGGTATGTTACAACTGTTACATAAACGGATATGTTTATATGAAAAACAGATTATCTTTTTAAGGAGACTGGGTACACTATGAAGAGTGTTGTATTATCTACATGTTTAGTGGCTGTAATGTTTTGATGGAAGAATAGGGCGTGTAAGTATCGCGCCTCGTTTTCGGAGTCCTCTGGCGACATCGACATCGACACCAGGTTCAATAATGGGGATATGTTTTGTTTTTGGTTGTAATCATCGGAGTTTTTCCAAATCGTGTTCTTTTTTCCGGTTTCCAACAAATGATTACAAGTTGAAGCAGTGGGACCAAGTTTGCTGTTAAGAATGTTCGCGGTAATCGTGCACCTTAATCGAATTGTTATAACGATTTGAAAATATTTTGGGATCAAAAATGTTTCAGTATATGACGGCCGTCGACTGCTGCCTGGCTCTTTCTCTACGTTTTTAATTTCCCTTATGTATAATTCATATAAAACGGAAGCGACAACGCCATAACACAATTAACAAAGCTACAATAAACCGATAAACTAAACGTCAACAACTGTTTGTTGGCTTCCGCAATGGGCAATAATTGTGCATGTCGCCAGTCGGCTCCACTCGCGCGGAATCTCGCCACACACTTACAGGCCTTATTAATTGGTTATTACCAAAGTGGTACAATACGCCAAAGCACCTTTGATATATTTAACAAATTCGGACTGGGTGTGAATATTTACTGACTGAGTTTGTATAGAATCGATGAAAACATGCATGTTTACTAAAATTGAGTTTTGTTTACTATTAATAAAAAAATATTTATTTAGAAATACACAAAATGTCACTGTTAATTCCCAGACTGTTGTCTTAGTCATTTAGTGCTACCCCAATAGCACCTTTACAACTATGTTGATGTTTGTCTTCTTTTTGTAAGGTACGCACTCGACACGTACGGTCTGAACGGAGCATTGCTCCTCATGGGCGGCATGACGCTCAACATCTGTGTGTGCGGGATGCTGTTTCGTCCGCCACAGTTCTACTTCAGACGTTACATCTTGAAGCAAGAGAAGCTGCGAGCGCTATATAAAGAAAGAACAAGAACAAACGATCTAAGCATCGATGCCGCGAATAGGCGCCACTCACTTGGTGGAGCAGGAAACAGTCAAGTTGACGCAGAAGTTGACGGAGCCACCTCCTTATCCTCGACAGACGGTACACAACAAAGCAACACGGCATATGACGAGATAATAACAAACGTAGACGAGACAGAGAACAGCAAATGTCTGACACCAGGAAGGTCACGTGGTAGTGAAGATCATCAGGCTTCAGACGTCGATGTTACATTTGCTTCGACCGTTAATATGATAACGTCTGGCGACAATGAAAATGACAGCAGTAGTTGGGTAACTTCGAGAAAACCGAGAACCAACGAGAAGAAGTTTGACCGCGTTTGGCACATGCTGATAAACCCTGTCGTTCTCCTGTATGCAATATCGGCTGGAGTGTCTAACAGGTTAGTTAGTTAGATGGTTGACTAATTATTTAAGTAGATAGTTAATGAGGTAGTTTTCTAGTTAGTTACATATATAACTATGTTTTCACGGTTTACAGACCACAACATGCGAATATAAAAGTCAATCAAATAATTCCACAAATTACAACAATTCAGTTTGAATGTTGTGCAGCGTTCACACAATGTAAGCCAAGTTCTTTCTGGAAAATGTCAAATGCAGCACAACATATCCTTTTTATAAACCACGTTTACGTCTCCCAAAACAATTACCTACACACCCTTACCCTTATGCTCACCCGTGGGGTAACAAACTGTAGCGCTCCATAGAGAATGAATGACCAATCAATTTGACCTCTAATAAGCAACAGATTATAAATAACAATTGTGTTTTCGTAAGTAAATGGCCTAGTTATAGGTCAGAGACCAATGGACAAGAGATATACCCGAAGAAAAGGCGAGGGGTTCTCGGCGCCTCGGAGCAGGTACGTTTTCAATTACTCAAAGTTAGCGTACACATATATGTTATTAACGGAAATGTATGTTGTTATTTGCAGTTGTTTCCTGAGCACCTTCATCATGGTGCCCCCGCACGCCGAGCAGCTCGGCTTCGGCAGCACGAACGCCGCCCTACTCGTCTCTATCATGGGTGTCGCTGACCTCCTGGCCCGGGTCGGAGTCGGGTGGATCGCCGACAAGAACTTCATCAGGAAAAAGTACATCCTGCATACGTGCATGGGTTAGTATCACATACACGTATCATACACACACACTCTCTCACATACATGCATGCACTCACATACGCACGCAAGCGCGCAAGCACGCAAGCACACACAGCACACATGCTGCGTTCCAGGGGGCTCATGCTTATCATAAACACGACTTCGTAATGCGTACTTGATCCAGTTACATAAATTTATCAATAATGAAGTCTGGCTTCTCATGAACTTCCGAGTTCACTTAGTCAAGCCCATGGTGTACTCGAGGTGTTTGGAACGTAACAGTCACCTCGTGTATCTCGTGGATACGACCTCATAACGCCTACTTGACCCAGTTACATAAATTTACTTGTGGTGAATTCGGACTGCTCCTGAACTCACCCGCACGCGCACGCACACGCACACGCACACGCACACGCAAACGCACACGCACACGCACACGCACACGCACACACACACGCACACTCACACGCACACACTAGCCACATGACTTGATATTACGTTGTGTATGTTTTGTAGTAACCGGCGGCTCGACCTTGTGCTTAGTGCCACTGCTTCGTTCTTTTGGGACCGTAGTCGTCACGTTGTCTTTGTTCTCAGTAGCCAATGGCACATTCATTTTTATGATGGTGCGTATTACTCTCTTCATTCTCAGTAACTTATAATGTTGTACCGGGACTGGGCGAACTCACTCTCTTGTTTGGCCAAAGTGGTCAATGGCAATTTGAGATAATCCAATGGTGACTATACTTGTGACACCAATACGATTTAATAGCATTGATTTTAGTTTCGTAATACATGCATAGAACCAGTGCTCTCATCCCGCAAATACTTCGTTTATAGGCTGCTCAGGCTTTAATAATAATGTGTTTTCTGAACGAATACCTTTGTACAACGATAACGACTCTATATGCTGAACTGTCTCCCTCCTGTTTAACTCTCTTCCATCGTGTGCTGACCTCTCATTTATTTAAATAGTATTTGGCATTTTATTGTTGATGATGTGAATGCACCGTATAGTTGTATGGTGTTTTATTGATAATGTATATAGTTGGAAACCATTGACATCCTTATGCGACACTATCGAATAAATTGTGCGTGGCTTATTGGCTGTGCTTAGCTTTGATTTGTTAATAAGCATCCATTCCCATTGCGATTTATCTATAATGTAACGTGTGAATAAAATTGTACATTTTTGGACTTGAGTGTTTTATACATACTAATGTAGCTATATGTATTCTGTATATCGTGCGAACGTTTCACTGCAGTACGTTGAGCTAGTTTACTCAAGTGCGATAGTTTACGAATAGAGTTTAATTAAATGTTAATAAATTGGGTCCTAAAAGAAGCTGTCTAATAATGCGTGTATACAAAATACAGAAAACGTTCACGAGAAGTAACCAGCACACGTGCCAAACTTATAAATTAACAACGAGGAACAAATGGTCTTAGCTAAGACCTTGTGAATGTACCTTTCAGCCCACGCTACTGGCGGATTCACTTGGAATAGAGAACCTTCCCGTGGCTTACGGCATCGCGAACCTATTCGTTGGCGGCGCCTGCCTCTTCTCACCGAGTGTGTTAGGTAATTAGTTATTCAGCTAGTTTCACCCACATGACTTTGTTTCATCGCCACAACTATCTAATGCAATACTGAACATTATTCAGAATATTCTTTTTTCACAATAACGCACTCCTTTTTACATACTCAAAAGTTACCTATAAAGAATTGTCCCAATGTGATCGCGATCACTTTTCCAATATGCTTGCCATCACAGTTGGATCTGTTAATAAGAACTATGTGATTATTTCATATATATTTTTTAAGCAACTATCGTCGTCATGTCATTATTTCATCTCACCAACGCCTTCATCTTCTTTCGTTTACTCCCTGGTGGAATGGGGCTCACGACATTAGATTGGATGCCTCTTCTGATTTGCTTGTTAACGCTCTCCATTTATCTCATCATTATTGGCTGTTCGCAACTGCCCCCCCCCCCCCCCCAATGTCCCGTTTCACGCTGCCATTCCATCTCAGCTTTCGTCTTCTTATTCTTCTTCTGCCACACTCTTTTGATGTCCGTGCTCCTGTTAACAGTCTTCCTCGATCATTCTTTGCACATGTCCTGCCTACCACATTCTCCTTCTAAAACTTTAACGTTTATATGTTTGTACATGAGAATCTCTCTCTCTCTCCATTCTGCCCCTCCTGCTTACACCCTCGATGTTTTACTTTTCATTAACCACCTACTTTTCCCTAGTTCCTGATCAAAAGTATTTTCTTCCGATAGACGTGACGTACTCATTCAGATGTTTCCGCGTGTTTCAGGAATCTTGAAGGATGTGACGGGACAATGGGACACGTCGTTTTTGGTCTGCGGGTGTCTCATGTTCTCCATCGCGTTGCTCTATTTCGTAGAACCGTGGGCGCTGAAAGTTGGACGGTTACGACTAAATTGCGATGACAAGAAGCCACCACATAAATAGTTGTTTCGAATAGTGTCTACCTATATTTCGTATATTTGATACGTGCAATTATGTATACGTTTGTGCGCGCGCAACTGCATGTGTGTTTGCGTGTGTGTTTTGGTATGTGTGTACGTGTGTGTGTGTGTGTGTGTGTGTGTGTGTGTGTGTGTGTGTGTGTGTGTGTGTGTGTGTGTGTGTGTGTGTGTGTGTGTGTGTGTGTGTGTGTGTGTGTGTGTGTGTGTGTGTGTGTGTGTGTGTGTGTGTGTGTGTGTGTGTGTGTGTGTGTGTGTGTGTGTGTGTATGTGTATCTGTGTGTGTATGTGGTGTGTGTGCGTACGTGAGTGTGTGCGTGCGTGGTGTGTGTGTGTGTGCGTACGCGAGTGTGTGTGTGCGTGCGTGCGTGTGTGTGAATGTATGTCGATAGATCTGAAGCATAATATTATGTTTGCTTAAATGTATATTCTTGTTCGTTTGTAGGTTACGTGACTACCTAAACTGCTACCCACATTAAATAAATCTACGTTTAAAAACTTATTATGTTTATGTTTCTGTCTTCGTGCCTATATCGTAGGTCTTGAGCGTTTGTTCAAAAGTGATGACGATTGGTTCACATCCTTGTGACGGGAGGAGCCCTGACATTAGAACCGCTGGGCCGGTTACGGAACTGTTTAACTACCAATGTGCGTTGCATAGCAATAGATTCCGCGTAACAAATATTTGTTGTTTCTACATGTATTACGCCCTTCCAAGATAAGTTAGTATGATACTTATATAAGTTAGTATGCTACTTATATATTATATATTATACGATCAACATTGCCGCATTATACGAATGATGCACTCAACGATGACTACCTCGACCGCACACAACTGCACCAAGAAAGCTACAACTAACTACGACGCTTTATGTGTCCACTGTACACACGTTAACCATACTCACAGCATAGCAAATTGAAGCCACGTGTTTTGTGCGTGCTCAAACGTGTCATAGCAATGGACCATACAGAGGTGCATACATGTACGTATCAATCTATACAGAATACCTGACCTCAAAACGGCATCACACTAAACCAACAACACTTGTAAACAGCAGTAATGTTGGTTGCAGTATTTATTGATTACACATCATATATAAGCGCCTAAATACTTATTCATAATACACTGAGTGCACATATCTTAATTACATGTTCCTTTTATGGTCATTCATTTTTTTCTTAATTTTCCAATGCTTATTATACGCTAAATCTATGGACATATCGTATGACATGATGGTTCTGTACTTCGTGTCTTGATATTCATTCTCGGACTAAT
Source organism: Escarpia spicata (assembly GCA_963995525.1). Lineage (NCBI taxonomy): Eukaryota > Metazoa > Annelida > Polychaeta > Sabellida > Siboglinidae > Escarpia > Escarpia spicata. The sequence goes on along the minus strand of OZ023205.1, from coordinate 43,857,421 downwards.
GGCAATTAAACCGGCGGCACTGCAGGGGTCGCACGACCTGTGGAAAAATGCAAGTATGTGGTAATGAAATTCCACTGGTTGCTCGCATGATGATGATGAACATGTTAATTAGTAATGCAAAACATAATCGTAGTATTACAAAATAAATATTGATACACTACGCCCAGATAATAATAATAATAATACACAGTGGAACCGCGTTAATTTATGGAACCTCAAGAATCTGTGGAAACTCGTTAATTCAGATCGCGAAAATCCGAATACCCCGGCATCACGGAACACAATTTCGAAATGCTTAATATACCCAATTAAGTGCTTGATTCATTTGTACCACACACCAATATCATACTTTTGTTCATGCCTTTCGAACACTCTACCTACCTACCTACATACATACATACATACATACATACCTACATACATACATACATACAGTTTACCTGTTATAGCTAGAATAGCATTTGTAATAAGTGAAATTCATACTACCTTTTAAGATTCATATTGTTATAGCTAGAATAGCATTTGTAATAAGTGAAATTCATACTACCTTTTAAGATTCATATTGGAATACAACAAACACACATGCATAAACACACATCTACCAGGACGTGCACACCATAGTCGTGCACATGCAATTCACTCACCGGTGCATTCGATGACGACGACTTGCAGAGCGTATACGCGCACGTAGCTGCCGCTGAAGTCAAAGCGCACCGTCGTGGCGTAGTCATCAAACACTTCGCTCACCTCCTCCGGTTTCGTCGTGTCCAGGTCGGAGACCAGACGCTCCTACAAACGAATGTTGAGATTTGTTTCATGGTGGAAAATGCTTAGCAAAACGGTTGACTTGTGCGTAGTGTCGAAACTGAAAGTACACGGTGGACCCAGACTGCGATTGTAACAAAATTCGGGTTGGTCACATCGTACCCAGTGCTATAGAATGTGTGTGAACTACTGCAGAGACTGTGACATACATAAGTACGTACGTACATATATACGTGCATTCACGGAAGCATGCATGCTTACACATATACATACATACGTACATGCGTGCGTGCGTACGTACATACGTAAGTAGGTACATACATACACACATACATATGTTGTGATCTTTTAAAAATTAACTCCATGCAGTATTAGTGCTGCATTAGTTTAAAACCAATATCGTCGTCACATTTAAAATATTTGCCACCCATATTGTGACTTACTATGCACTAATGTTCTTGTAAATATAAACGTTTGAAACATATTGTCCTTTTTACTTTCCTCCGCTTACCCGGGCGGAAGTAGGCCTAGATTTTCACACACAAACGGGTGCCGGTGTACGGAGCTACCTCGTACACTTTTCATCCTAAACTAGCGGAGTCGTACACGTGATCGGATCATCACTTATGCCACTTCGGCACCCGACTCTGACAATTTAGGTGCGAGACAGATCGCATAATGTTCCATTTGAATTTGGCAGGTGTGAACAGTTAAGAACAGATCACTGCAGACTACAGTTTGTACGAACGCAGAAGAAACAACCAAGTGACGTGGTACCCACCCCGCAAGGGAGCAAGGGGAAGAAGAAACAACCAAGTGACGTGGTACCCACCCCGCAAGGGAGCAAGGGGAAGAAGAAGCAACCAAGTGACGTGGACCCCACCCCGCAAGGGAGCAAGGGGAAGAAGAAGCAACCAAGTGACGTGGTACCCACCCCGCAAGGGAACAAGGGGAAGAAGAAACAACCAAGTGACGTGATACCCACCCCGCAAGGGAGCAAGGGGAAGAAGAAGCAACCAAGTGACGTGGTACCCACCCCGCAAGGGAACAAGGGGTAGAAGAAGCTATCAAGCGACGTGGTACCCACCCCGCAAGGGAGCAAGGTGAAGAAGAAGCAACCAAGTGGCGTGGTACCCACCCCACAAGGGACCAAGGGGAAGAAGAAGCAACCAAGTGACGTGGTACCCACCCCGCAAGGGAGCAAGGGGAAGAAGAAGCTACCAAGTGACGTGGTACCCACCCCGCAAGGGAGCAAGGGGAAGAAGAAGCAACCAAGTGACGTGGACCCCACCCACAAGGGAGCAAGGGGAAGAAGAAACAACCAAGTGACGTGGTACCCACCCCGCAAGGCAGCAAGGGGAAGAAGAAGCAACCAAGTGACGTGGACCCCACCCGCAAGGGAGCAAGGGGAAGAAGAAGCAACCAAGTGACGTGGTACCCACCCCGCAAGGGAGCAAGGGGAAGAAGAAGCTACCAAGTGTCGTGGTACCCACCCCGCAAGGGAGCAAGGGGAAGAAGAAGCAACCAAGTGACGTGGACCCCACCCGCAAGGGAGCAAGGGGAAGAAGAAACAACCAAGTGACGTGATACCCACCCCGCAAGGGAGCAAGGGGAAGAAGAAGCAACCAAGTGACGTGGTACCCACCCCGCAAGGGAGCAAGGGGAAGAAGAAACAACCAAGTGACGTGGTACCCACCCCGCAAGGGAGCAAGGGGAAGAAGAAGCAACCAAGTGACGTGGTACCCACCCCGCAAGGGAGCAAGGGGAAGAAGAAACAACCAAGTGACGTGGTACTCACCCCGCAAGGGAGCAAGGGGAAGAAGAAGCTACCAAGTGACGTGGACCCCACCCGCAAGGGAGCAAGGGGAAGAAGAAACAACCAAGTGACGTGGTACCCACCCCGCAAGGGAGCAAGGGGAAGAAGAAACAACCAAGTGACGTGGTACTCACCCCGCAAGGGAGCAAGGGGAAGAAGAAGCTACCAAGTGACGTGGACCCCACCCGCAAGGGAGCAAGGGGAAGAAGAAACAACCAAGTGACGTGGTACCCACCCCGCAAGGGAGCAAGGGGAAGAAGAAACAACCAAGTGACGTGGTACCCACCCCGCAAGGGAGCAAGGGGAAGAAGAAGCAACCAAGTGACGTGGTACCCACCCCGCAAGGGAGCAAGGGGAAGAAGAAACAACCAAGTGACGTGGTACTCACCCCGCAAGGGAGCAAGGGGAAGAAGAAGCTACCAAGTGACGTGGACCCCACCCGCAAGGGAGCAAGGGGAAGAAGAAACAACCAAGTGACGTGGTACCCACCCCGCAAGGGAGCAAGGGGAAGAAGAAACAACCAAGTGACGTGGTACTCACCCCGCAAGGGAGCAAGGGGAAGAAGAAGCTACCAAGTGACGTGGACCCCACCCGCAAGGGAGCAAGGGGAAGAAGAAACAACCAAGTGACGTGGTACCCACCCCGCAAGGGACCAAGGGGAAGAAGAAGCAACCAAGTGACGTGGTACCCACCCCGCAAGGGAGCAAGGGGAAGAAGAAGAGTGATGACGTTTACAACATTCTTAAATTATCTGGAACATACGTGTTGACCTGATAACTTACCACAGGTCCTGTGGCCGAAGTTCTCTCGTACAGAGATATCTTCACATCGGACGCATTCTTCGTCATCATTGTCACCTGTCGCACGATGAATCGACGGTTCATCGGCAGGTTGATGTACAGGTACGGGTTCGTGACCGTGTTGTGAGAGCGGTATATCGAGCCGCTCTTCGCAAGGGCGAAAATAGGCGCCTATAATGAAGAGAGAGTGACAGGTGAGGGTTGGCAGATGGAGCAGTTGCACATGGGCCCCCACAATATATTTGTTATAGCCGCCTTCACAAAACGTTTGTTGTGTCATTTCTGTGGGATCGAAATGTTTTAGACGTAACGTGAGTGATTCTATATGACGCAAATTAGTGTTCTGAAGGAATATTATTCGCATTTTTCAGTGAAGTTCGTATTGTAAAAGGTAGGGAGGAGTGATAACTAACATGTTGCGATATCCGACAATCACTGTCCTCGGGCCTCCACAGTCTTAAATCCGGCGCTGAGTTGTACAGGCTAAAACTATGACTAATTATGCGTAAAGGCATATTGACATTTACTCCCAGGTTGTGTGACCCAGTGGAGCATGTCTGTTTTAATGTCAAGGACGCCACCACTCTAATAAGACAAGCTACCTTTTAGAGTTTCTAATGTTGTCTAACATGAAAATGTGCACTATTGAATCATTAGAATTAATTTTGTAGATAAGAAGGAATGGGTGTATGCTATGACCCATTCATAAGCAATACGTTTTGCTACAGTAATTATAGCAGTGTAACGAATATACAAATGCGTGCGTGTGTGTGTGCGTGCGCACGTGCGTATGTTGGTGGGTGCACGTGTGCGCGCATGTGTGTGCGTATGAGTGCATGTGCGCGTGTACTTGTGGTACATCCGCCTGCTATATCAACATTGCCGCATGCAATGCTGGTTTATCCAACTTTGCCTTACGTTCTTGTCGTAAAGAAAAACTTTGGGGCCCGAATGTCAAAACAATATACAACCGAAAACGGAATATCCGAACGCACCTCGTTTTTATACTGGGCAACAGGTAATGTAATGGATAGGTCAATTATTCTATATACTACCCACCTTACTAGCGGTGACCTCGCGTGAACCCATCACGACAAACATCTCTACATCCTTGGTGTCGTAGTCGAGAGTTTTGTTGACACAGGCCGCAGGTGGCGGAGTTGTTACCACGGGAGACACTGTATCGAAGTGGTTAAACACGATTTAATTACGCGTTCATCTCAACCTGATAATGTTTGACAATTGTAACGTGTTGACACTTCACACAAGACATGTGCACACCACAACGTGTGCTAAAAACGACAGATGATTCGGTATTGGCGATTTGTGATTTAAATTAGAAACCAGGTTTTGCTCTATTTATTGTAATTCCAGGGATAAAATTATACGCATTTGGACACAGTCAGACGACGTGGAACGACTTAAGGTTATTGTAACATTTATAATAATTAGGAAACAAGACATAATTCATTAACTGCGATACTAAATCCATCTTTATGATACATCTAATTGCTATATATGTGTGCTACATCTGTATGCTACATCCCGTACATAACAACTATAGTTCTGCAACATAACTTCAAATAACATTTTACTCAATACATTTGCGTTATGAAGTATCTCTACCAATGTACTATGCCGAGGTGGTATTTCGTGAACTGACCAATGAGGCCACTGTTAAACATTATATCTTATCAATAATGTAACTGCTAGAAACACAGTTTGACATTACGCCCTATTAATTCAGAATATTTGTAAGACATGACGTTGTTTCAAGACATTTGTTATTGCTTAATTAATTACTGTGTTTCATTTTTATTTAAAGCGCCTTGTATAATATCATTCTATATTCTGCGTCACATGAGCACAATGGAACCCCTTTCCTATATGAGAATTATCTGGAACTACCCTACAACTACCTGACCTTAATTGCGAGGCGACTGTATTACCGATGTGACCGTAAAGCGAAATTCGACTATACTTTGTTTCATTTTCTGTGTAAAGCTAGATTTCACGCCATACAAGTTTATATTTTACCGCACCTCCTGCACCAGGGGCCGTCTCGACGCACGCCTTGCACGAGCACCCGGTGAACTGCATCACCTGCACGGTACGTTTGACGTCACCACACCACACTTCGACGTCGACGTAACTGCCGACGCCCGCGCAGCACGCGCATTCGTGCGTGTGCGACACCTCGACGCCCGTGTCCTTGAAGCGCACGGGACTTATGTCCCAGCTGTCACAGCTTCCGCTGCACGTCGTCAGGAAGACGTCTGCCGGCGTAGCGCAGGCGACGCCGCGCTCGTCCGTCATGTTCATCGCCCTCTTCTGCGTCGTCAGTTGACACTTCATCAGCGCTCCTGATAATGATAACCGTAATCGTTGTGATAATAATACTCATACCCATACTCATAACTGTAATCTTAATCATAATGTAAACATTACATAGCGTGAAGTCGCGAAACGCGTTGTAGCGACGCGTCCGGCGCCGGTTTTAGGATCAAGCGACGGCGACAACGATGAAGGTGAAGCCTTCACATTTTGAACTTGAAGAATTTGACTTCGAGCGCTTATGGCTCTAGACTGTGTGCAGCACTGACTGTTGGCTCTGCAGTATTGCATGCCATTATACCGTGTAATGTAATGAAGCAAAATGCGCGACGACGTAATGACGATGTCAATCCAATACGTATGTGTTAACTTGGATAGAAATATAAAAATCATTGTGTATATATGTGCGCGGTAATGCGCCTGATAAAAGTAAACACATATTTGCCCGTGTGAAATGTTACGCTACCAGTGTGAGTAAAACCTTAGAAAAGCCCGTATGCGTGCATGTAACCTGCAAAGGTGTTGAGTGATATTATCAAATAAAAACTATGTGTTAACTTTGCAAAGTATTGTTTTGACATTCGATACGAATTCATTTTCGCAAAGGTCTGTAACAGCTGATAAGGGTTGTATCTAAATGAACATTGGCTGATGCAGTGTACGAAGATCAGTTGATTAGAGTTGTACAGTGTACGCTGTCCCAATCGCACAACCTCGACACGACAAATTGTTGCTAGCTGATCACACACGCAACTCGCAACCAGAGCTTCCAAGTTGAATGAACCCAAAATAAGGAGATCTCCCTATATTATCAAAACACAATAGGGAGATTTTACCGGTATTTTTTTTAAAGGGAATGCTTATCGAAAGCCACCTAAACTGAAACACACACATACCAGCAAAACATACAACATAAAAAAATGTATATGTATAATGTAAAACATAAAAAATGAGAAAGATTGTCATCGCCATGCAATCGTCACTTTATTGCTTCTGCAACATAGTGTTGTAAAGGTGAGTCGCCTTTCCAACCGACTCCAGCAAACCTGGCGACATCTGCAACTGGTAGCACGCAGAGGAAACATTGATTTTGCACGCATGGACTGCAGTGCAGTTTTTTAAGTTTTCGAATAAAATCGGGGGATTTGTATTCTAATTCGGGAGATCGGGAGATTTTCTAGATTCTGTTAAAATTCGGGAGATCTCCAACCAAATCGGGAGACTTGGACGCTGAAGGAGATTGTTGGTCCTTTTAGATTTAGATTTGTATAACTGGCCCCAGTAAGAAGTAGAGGGTTCATTGCTTTACTTAATTTATTAATTTAACACGGGTTCCAATGGGCAAATCTAACAGACTGTGTTGGATTGATTGTTTTCAAGGGGCTGCTTTCCAGAGTTGACCACTTTGAGGGGTTTAACGTATGAGTAAAACCATACCTCCTTCTGGTATGCAGTTGCAACATTTGCCCAACTTCGGGGCTTTCATTACGTAGCCCTGGAAACACACACAAAAATATCCACGTATCGATCTCGTGTCAAATACGCTGAAATAAGAAACAGCCAATTAAAAAATGGAGACAACCAACGAACGTTTTCATGACATGACATCTCAGTACATTAACAATTATTTTGTATGACGACTTTATCGCTGACAATTAGTTGTTTTTAATAAACAGTACGTGTTCACTATTCTTGGTTAGTCTTTTTATAGCCATAATATAAACATCGTTGTTGAAACATCGTCATCAACAAGGTTGATTGTAAACAATATTACGTTCATATTTGAAATTATAGCTATTAAGCAGACACATATGGCTGTTCAATTCCTGTCATGGTTCTATATGCACTTTGATTGAACTACGTGAATTGTGAGCATCACACGATCACAATACAATATCATGAACGCGTTTTTTAGTTTTCGTCAATAGGAATCAACATATCAACCCTGGGGTGATGTGTATTAGCAATAGCAGGAAGTTCGCTGAACATGATTACTTGGTCCTGCGTTGTTGTTTTCATCGCGGAAACCACACGTCGTGCCCAGTTGCAGTTAGCATCGCTTGTCGTCTCAGCATTTTTAAATGATAATAATAATATTCTCTTGTCCATCGGATCGGTGAAGACCATGACATTTCATTTCACATGATAGTAACAGTTACAGTTTCACCATTTGTTTTTGCGGTGAGTTCGCATCTGGCGGATAAGGCCATTGTTCGCATGAAATTGGTTTTTGTAGGTTTCACACACGAATGGAGCAGGCACTGTTGATTTATTTGCAGCTCTCGCCGTTTGATCCTCGCGCGCGCTTGGTCCTGGCAGCTTCGACACGCTGATTCTCGAACGAGGTTACACCTTTCCAGACCAGACCTCTCCAGGCAGGACGGTTTGCTGCATGATTTTCCCAGGAAACCGGGTTAATTCCGAAGCTGTTTATGGAGTTCTTAAGAGTATCTCCGAAATGCAGCTTTGGCCAGTTCGCCGAAGAAGAGTCTCTTCAGATGTCCAGCCCATCTCAGTTGAGCCTTCATGAGGAGTGTGTGGATGCTTGGCAGAAAGGGCTTGTTCAATTATCTCTGTGTCTGGGACGCGATCCTGCCAGCGGATTTTCAGCAAGCTGCAGAGACAAGTCATGTGGAAATGGTTGAGTTTACGGGCATGCTTCTGGTAGACAGTCCAACTTTCGCAGGCGTAGAGTAGTGTAGGTAGCACAACAGTGCGGTACACCTTCAATTTGGTTGTAAGGCTGATTCCTCTTCTCCCCACACTGACGCTTGCAGTCTTCCAAACGAAACACTTGCTTTTGCAATGCGCCAATGGATATTGTCATCAATGTGGACAACTCTGGAGAGGGTGCAACTTGACCACCACTTCCAGTTTCCGAACGCTTCACAGTGATTTCTGGCTCTACGTACTGGTTGCCGGGAGCTGGTTGATGCATCACTTCGGTTTTTTCATGCTAATGATAAGGCCGAAGTTGTCACAGGCAATGGAGAATATGTCCGTGTTACACTGCATTTGTTGTTCTGATCCGCTGTTGAGAGCGCAATCATCAGCGAAGTTGAAATCGCGGACCACATCATGCAGTACCTTTGTTTTCGCTTGAAGTCTTCTCAAGTTGAATTTCCTTCCACCAGTGCGGTAGTTGATGTAGATGCCACCATCATTCCCTCTGAAGGCGTCGTGAACATCATGCTGAACAGAGTAGGTGCCAGCACACATCCTTGTTTTACTCCGTTACTGACTGGGAAGGCAGCGGAGATAACACCATTGTCCAAGACCTGAGCATGCATGCCCTCATGGAACTACTTGACCATGACGATGAAATTGTCAGGACAACCAAACTTTGCTACTATTTCCCAAAGGCCATCTCGGTTCACCGTGTCAAAGGCATTAATAATAATACTAAATATCATAATAGTAGAATGCACTGGCGTAGTGTTAAGGCGTCGGACTCTCAGTCGAGATATTCTGGGTTCGAATCCATGTGTTGCCGTTTCGAACCTTGAGCAAGTTAGTTCACTCTGCGTTGTTCCACTTTACTCAGATGTATGAATGAGTACCTGGCTGTAGGTAGTGATGGATATTTGTATACGAATAATCTCCGCACAATAATTGTAGCGTGGCTGAATTCTTCCCAGAGAAGTCGAGAAGGTGTTCGATTGAATATGTCTGGCACGGAGTAAAGTATAAAGTGCTTTGAACAGTCCTAACGCCTGGATGGGGTGTTATATGGGAACTTACCTTTACTTTATTATGGTAGTAAAAGCATTACGAAATGAGGTCGACTTAGCGACGTCTTACCGGCGCACACTCGCACGAAGCAGATTCGTTAACGGTGACCACAGCGCCATCCACGCACGAGTACTGGAGGCAAGGCTCGCTCGGTATCTCCCACACCGCCGGCATCACCTGCGGCATTGGGAAGGTACAACAAGGTTAGACACAGTTGTAAGACAGGAATGAAATAAGATGGATGTAGATACGTGGGTACAATCATTAATTACTGTAGGGATAAAAACAAGGTTGCGTTGTGTTGCCACTTAGAAATAGCGTAGATTGGTTATCAAGCAAGTCATAGGCTGCGTTCACACAATGCATAAGCGGCTTAACTAAGCGACTTAACATCAGGTGTACGACAATTAGGCCCTACGTAGATTGGAACAATTGTTAAAAGGACGCGTGGCGTTGCAATCAATCGTAAGTCATAAACCGGTTTAAAGTTGTGTCTTAAGGTCTTTGTGTGAACATGGCAATAATTCGTAAGAAACGACGTTACCTGTGAACACGTTCATCAGAATGGTTATTTCCAATAATTACTCTTTGACATATATCACAGCCTTGAAGAGTTACCGGCCTGGGCCCATTTCACTAAGACACTGAGATCATAACATATATCATTAAACATAATCCGTTGTTAAACTCAAAGAGATGTTTTTAATGCAAAACGCCTTCGCCATACCACGGAGGACTACACTTCCGTGACGCACCTGCGAAAGTGTACCGCCGGTGCATCCTGCTGCTGAGAGTTGTTTTAACATACAATATCACCGTTTAGGAGCGAAATCGTTGTTAACGAGCAAACTTGTGTTAATTAAACGTTCCCCTGGCATGCAACGCAAGTGACAGCACTGCGCAAGATGACTACCGCGTCAGCGTCTAGCGACAGTCAGTAAGGTGAAGGTGGCTAAAAGTCGTCGAAATGTAACGAAACAAAAAGGTAACTGGACCGGTGGTAGAATATACGTAAACAACGACGCACTGTTGCAGCGAAAGTACTCTAAACGGCCGATTAAACATGGATAATGTTTCTTCTTGTTGTTCCGCTTGCTCCTTTACGGGGTGGCGTCCACGTCATTCAGTTGCTTCTTCTGTTTTCCTTACTAATCTCTTTTAGTCTTTTGCAATGGTTTCTCATGTTTGGCCTAGCGCAGCTGCCCTACTAATATATCGTTTTGCGCTGTCTTTCCATCATAATTTTAGTTTTCATATTCGTTTTTTATCATCCTCTTCTGTTTTTCCATGCTCTCTTTGTGATAACACGTTTAAGTGAGAGCACCACACACGATATTATTAATTAAATGTACAATTGTGAACACGTCGTCCTACCTTTCCGTCGATTATGCACAGTTTGCAGACGTCACCTGGCACGCACGATCCGTTGCTATGGCGATAGAAGCCGTCTTGACACGCGCAGTCGTTGAACACCTCGTTGCCATAGAGACAGACGTTGGTTTCGGCAGTCATGTTTTCGCATGTTCTCTCACATCGATAGGACACGAACTGTTCCAAGTCGGCACATGCTGGACGGAAGAAAGGTTGTCATAACTACGACGCGGTGTAAAATAACATCATTTATGACATAAAAACATGATTTATAACATACACGTAGAAAGTCGGCTGTCTTTGTCTGTTAGTAACAGGATACATACACACGTTGTGAATAAATAAGTCTTTAATATGCAGGTACTGCCACACACAGGTGCCGTTTTTGTTTCTATACAGCGACAGATATTGCTGACTGCAAGAAGTCATTCAAACTATTATTTAAATCTGGTGAACTTTGCATAGCTTTATCTATACGTGTTAATTTTTAAATTGCAATGTCACAAGTAGGTTGGATGCAACATTAGTTAACCAAAAAGGACGCAATTACGATGTTGTTGTTTATCGTACGTGTTATGTTACACAATTTTGGCAGTATATTGGTTATTTATTGGACACTACGTTACGTTGATAACAAATGCTGATAATAACTACCTAACGTAATGTTATGTGTTGCAGTTAAGTCATATGTTGTAACCTTCACCAAGCATCGAAGTTATACATGTGCCACCTGTGTAGGTACATCAACAATTAATATCATGCGACGATGTACTTGTCGTTTAAACCAAAAACGTATGCTGTATATTTAATATATCGCTGATAAGCGCGGTTGCGACTATGACTGCTCGCATAGTTCGATGCGTAGGAGGCCTCTCCATGTATTAAATAACCATCGATAAAAAGTGCCAAAGTAGTATCCACAGATCGGCAATTCTAAATGTTCACTTACGTGGCGAGGTTGTTGGAGGTGTCTTTGGCGTCGTGTAAACTGGAACACAGCATGATACAAACATGACTGCAGAAACAAAAGGTAATTGTTTAGGCATATACATCTAAAAAACATAACAAAATCTAATCATTTGCAACTACAACCAACAACATCACGTATGCGGTTTATTCATAATTTATTTCCAAAGTTGGAGATGCTAGTGTTATAGTGCCATACAGTGCACCATGCATTTTAGCAGTTATAGCACCAAAACAAATTCGGCCATGCAAACTAGAGTAATACTCTCAGTTTGGCGACTGGCAAATTGGGAAGAGTAAGCATTGGTGACGTCAGGAGTTTTATCACAACGGCGCTGGGCGTGCAATATAAATAATGTGTTTTAAATTTTGATTATTGTTGCTAATGGTTAGTTTTTATTGAATGCATTAGATGCGCAGACCCAAAGAGATGCCGGTTGCTTCCCTTGCATAATATTAGACTTGTTGATAACTTTGTCCATTGTGTAGACCTACCCAGTGATCAAGCTGCAATGCCAAGAGTTCATTAGTAGTAGACGTTCACAAATGAAATGATGTGTTCTAAAGTTGTAGTATTATTACGTTATATAACTCGCACATCATCAAAGCTATAGTACAAGGAATAGTTCAACAATATATTAGTTTTTGTGTGTTTACAACACTTTTTATTTTATTTTTACTACCTGTTATGTTATGTGTAGCGCACAGTTTCCTGGTATGCTTTTATATATCATGTGGGATTGGCGTCACGATGGAGTAAAAGCCTGGCTCTCAACGTTGGGGACTGTTTATCTCTTGTGACTCGAAGCTCACGTTAATGTCAGTCCCGTCTCAATTTGGGATGTACAAGAACCACTGAGCAAAAGCACCCTGGCAGTGCCAGCATAGAGAGGTCGGTTTGGCGATATTGTTCTGAAAAAGCCTGACTGGTTGAGTGAGACCTCACAAAGCCATAACATTCTAATCACAAAATATAGACACTAGTCAGTCAATAGAACGTTGCCGAGTGCTATATGGAACTAGAACTCAAACTAGATACCCACCTGGACATGTGAAGCCTGAGCCACACGGAGCCTGGTCCGTGTAGTTGCCTACACAAATGCTACCAGCACAGTTGGGCTTGGGGTTGGAACAGGTGCGAGAACGGTACTTGGTTCCCGTCGCGCAAGATGCGGAGCAATCGCTCCACGTACCCCATGTTGACCATCCACCGTCGACTGAAGACACAAACGCGTAATAACTGTCACAATGATCCCCATGACGATCTATCACATTCCAGTGGTGACACACACACACACATATTTCTTATAGCTATCACTCAATGATCTAGAGGACGCTCAACCATTGCCAAGTGAAAACACAAACACGTATGTTTAATAAATGTCACTCATTGATCCCCGTGACGACTACCTGCTGTCGACTGAAGACGTAATCACAAACGTCATATAACTGTCACTCAACTATCCCCGTGACGATCATTCACTGTCGAGTGAAGAAACAACCACACACGTCTTATATATGTCGTTCAATGATCTACACGATGATCTACACGATGATCACCCATTGTCTTGTGAAGACACATGTAAATATGTCATATATCTGTCACATAGTGATCCCCACGACGAGCACCCACTATCGATAACAACACACACGTGCTATATCTAACATCACTCAACGTTCCCCGTGCCGACTACTCGCCATGGATTGTAGCCACAAACACATGTCTTACAAGTGTCACTCCACATTCGCGTCAATGACAAGCGACACAAACACACACGTGTTAATATATTTTCCGAATCATTTCGTTTTCATACGGTGAAAATAGAAAATAAAGAAAATAATATGTTAACTGAATTGCTAACGTATAGATTGTTTGACAGTATTTAGTTTGTTTTCTGTTTACTTTGTCGTCAACGTGTACAAACATAGTAACATAGTAACATAGTAAGTAAACACTTACTGTTGGCATTTGTTTTCGCATTGCATTCGATGATACTGTGTTCGTTGCAAATACTGAAAAACAACACCATTAGTTGGCAATTATATATTGCGTTACATAAATAATACAGTTAAATATCGATTAATAAATAATGTACTAACGCAGTAATGCATGGTGTGATTGTGATTGATTGTGACTGATATTTAAGCAATAAAGTGGTGATTAAATATATTAACGCAAATGATCGTACATATACTAACACACGTGCACACGTGCACGCACGTACGCACGATGTACATAATAATTATTACTGGTTGATAGAATAAACGTTAGACAGTGTCAGCCATAAGCGTTCTACGTATTGTTAGTTCCGTGACTTATTTGTCGGTCACGTGACCTCCCTAAGTGTAGCGCGTACATACGTATATACATATAGAATTACATCCATTAGTGAATACTCTACTTATAGATATTGTTGACTTTATTTCACTTCACAACATGCATGCTTAAATTTTACAGACTATATAATGTAGATACCTAAGAATATATATATAAGAATATATGAACTAAGAATAATAATTATTATATATGTACATGTATATATATATATATATATATATATATATATATATATCTTAACAGGACAGGGAAAACGCTAGTTCTTTCAGAGCAACTTACGTTTAGGAACAGGTTAACAAAACCGCTGATGAAAAATCACTCAGGCTTGATATGGTGAAACACTTTGAAAAACACCGCGCTTAGCGGGCAATTTAGCACCGCATCAAACGTATAGCTTAAGTAGGACTGCCGCTATGTATGGAATACTTTTAACTTATAGATAGCTGTATGATTCGTGTATGTTGTGCCTCTGATCACAGCTTGCTGAGGTTATATGCGTTGTATCAGTTTATTATTATTATTATTACTACTACTACTACTACTACTACTAACTTATACCTGACACTGTCTATTAATTCAGAAAGATCAGTACATTATGTAATCACAGTAAGAAGTTCAGTTAACCACAAATAGTACTTTAATTGATACTTAATTAACCGACCATATATCACAGTCGGTTTCATTGACTGTCTGGTACGGATCGTAGAGGTTGTTGCCGTCGTCTCTACACATTGGACATTCGTCCGTGTTGCACTCCTTCGTCTCGGCATTATCACCCTCGCAGTCTTCTCCGTCACGCTTCTTGGGTTTCGAGATCGACCTGTTACACGAAATATGGCATGTTTGTTTGAATGTATACACATTCCGATTTTTATACACTGTTTACCTTCTTGAGAGTGCTTGTATTTTTTATATAGCAGAAAAGTAATGGCGACATTCTTAGAACAGTAAACACTAAAAGGAAGATCACGTCGTTCAAAACCAAGAAACAGCAATCGGGAATCATAGGCAATGTGACGAAAAAGCCAAAACCAAAACATCCTGTGACAACGGAAAAGACAAAAGGGAAACGCAGTATGGCTTATCCAACTATCGCTCCCTTCGTGACCTCGCCAAGAAGAAAGTCTGGCCCTTAACACGCATTTTGAATGTTCACTTGTATTTCTAAACAAAACAGTGCTGTCATCTGACGGCAACTGGTGATTCAAAATTGCCAATAAGTTTTCACCTTACAAAATAACATTATACAAAATAAAAAAGTACATCAAGGTAAAATAATATGGATAGGGATTTGAATCCGAAATAAAACAATCAACACTTCGAAAGTATTACGCCTAAACCACTCGACCACGTACACCATTTTCTGTCCTATCTATGTTGGCTTCTTTAGTTTCTTGTGAGGCCAAGCACAGTATGCGATATTCTTCGACGTACCTTGTTCTGGAGGCGGACCCTCCTCCGCATTCCTGTGTGCAATCAGACCAGCGACTCCACGGTCCCCACTCGCAATTTTCTGAAACATATCATTGGACGGTTTGATTGACTGATTGACTGATTGATTGATTGATTGATTGATCGGTTGATTGATTGCCTAGGACCAACAATGTTAAGAAATTGTGTCCTATGGGTACAATACGTGCATAGTTACATATGCATACAGCAATATTGCAGTGAATACAGTACATAATACAAATTTTTTCATGTACTCATTATCAGAATATGTAACGCACCATTTTGATGAAAAGTTACAGCGGCATAATACTATGTAGTAAGTAGCTTAGACATTTTCCAAATCAAGTAGGTTCCTACAAGTTTCTATCGAACTTTGTTGCATATTAGAAGTTTACTGTATTGTATTAATCATTATTCGTGAATTGTATTTTGGAAATTAAGATTTCTACGCGTTCAAGTAGTATGGTCCAGATAGATTCAACGGTCTTAGCTGCTGTTTGACTTGCCACTAAGATACCAGTTTCGCCCATCTACTTTTACTTTAAAAGTCAACGTTCGCAATTAGCGGCTAGAAATAGATAATGTAAAGGGTTCAAGTAGCCTGCCAACAGTAATATTTAATTCTTATACAGCGCGGTATTCAGCCATAAGGACTGCCCAAAACGGTTTATAGTTCAGCCCTTAGCATAGCTGTTGTTTTGAATATTATTTCGACTTTTCTGAGGATCAGTTAGCGACGCTTTAATTATGAGGCTAATACTATTCGTAAATGTATAAACAAGGCGTGTGGCAGGTACTCGTTTATGTAGCTGAACTAATTGCATCAAACTGGAATGGGCGAATTCATGAATGCTTCAAAACAACAACAATATAATCCGAACCTGGATTTTCTCTGCTTACTCCGCTGCCGTGCCCCCTGCTTTGGGAAGGGGAACTTCCTTCATTAATGGTTGTGTGCAATTCATGATTAATGACCCCTTTTTCCACGACATGTTAATAAAATTCACACGTGATGCTTACCCCGTTTTCATGACATAGAAAATATTATACTTTCTTGAAATTAATATACATAATACGTATTTAAATATTACAATTATTATTGTATTATAATAATAATTACAATGTAATATATACCGTCGCATGGCGTGTCCGTACATGTGTATACCGCGTCCCAACAGGAGCTGAAACAACAGAGGTAATCGATTAGTAGTATCATATTTTCCTTGTCCACCTGGCACCTAGAGTTAATTCTCTGGGTGGCAATCTTGTTAAATATTAACTTCGTTGTGTGAATTTGTGTATTGCTTTTGCAGCTCATGCCTGTTTCTGGTCATGATTATGATATAGTGTTTTAGTATCATAATACGAATACTGTTATATATGGATAACAATTCCTGCGCATGTTACCTATCACTCTATTCACCTATCTCTAGTTCAAGATTTCCACCGAGACAAACTTTTTTTCTGTTAAATTATAATGAAGAAGAAAACGATAGACATGAACAAAACAATGCTAACGACCAACGCACGCTGGAAGGCAAACTATGGTCAAATGAAGTTGCGGCACTGGAGAATATCATGCCGAAGTAGATTTGAGGGACATTCGCTTAATCATAACATGTAGTCATTAAAAGGTATATTAGTTGACCTAATACATTTTGTTTCACCACAAAGCCATATCTAGCAGTGATGTTTGAAAGATGACAGGAAGTGGATTTCTGTCACTGAGCATTATATAGTAAAGTTTCAAGAGACTTCTTCACACAAACCTGTTGCATATATATATATATATATATATATAAATATGGACATACTAAAACATCTAAAGCATATGTTATTCAGAACCAACCTCCTTCTTCAGAATGGAAGATCTGGGAGAGTAAACTGGTGTGAAAGAAGGTAAGAGTAATCTAGTAAGGATTGAATAAAATAGGCTGAACATCTGGAACGAATGGCAGGGAACGGCTGATGAAGAGAAAGATCTCCTCGGAGTGGGGTTGACGGAAAAGAGGAACTGAGATGGTTGGATTGTGTAACAAGGTATTTCGCGGGATTGAGATATGAGAAGAGAGCCAGAATGAATAATAATATTATTATTGTTGTTTTTGTTGTTGCTGTTGTTATTGTTGTTGTTGCTGTTGCAGTTGTTGTTACAATTCGCTAACCCCCACCCATGGAACAAACTAGCAAGAGAAATGGATGGAGGAGGCGACAGTGAGACGGGATTTGTAACGGAAAGGGAACGACAAACGTATTGAGGCCAACCTCCCACGGAAACACTGAGAGAGTAACACATCGCAATTGTTCCTATATTACAAATAATACATATCTCACCATATCTGACATTTGCTTGACTTGTCGACGAATCCGTTCAAATATTCGTTGCCGTCGTCGTCAAGGCAGATACATGAGTTGGTGTACACACAATGCCCGGCCTTGTCCTCGACCATGTCCGGCGGGCAAGCACAGCGTGGCACACACTCGTCCGGCTCCACGCAGCCGTTCGGGTGGCCGATGTCGAAGCACGTGTTGGGGCAGGCCGGCCGCTCAACGCAGTCCACCCAGCGCTTGTCCTCCGTGCAGTTGGCTGTGGGGCAAAGATGGCAATAATAGTTATAATTATAGTTATAGTTAAAATTTAAATTATAACTATATTTTTATAATAATAATAATTATTATTATAACTAACACCCACTGAAGGAATAACACACCGAGGAAACCAGTTATCACCATTACATTATTTTAATCCTAAATATGTTCCCACTTACTATTCTTTCAATTTCTGCTGCGGCCAATTACGGCATTAACTTTCCGGGAAAGAGACCGAAAAGTTACAGTGGCGCCCGCTTAAGAGTTGCTCATCCCCATTTGTGGTACTGTGATGTTGATATACGGTACTTACACGACTTACGACACATTGCAATCGTGTTAACATTCATTCTGCGTTCAACAGAATATCTAGCGACCGACTGCTAAGAAATGCACATGCAGTAGTGTTTGTAGTATGCAGGAATACCCACTGTAGGTGCACGAGAACGTGTTGCAAGGCTGATCTTCGTTGCTTTCTCCCACGCATTTGTCACCTCCGTATTCAGCCTCACGAGCCTTGCGTCGACTCCGGCTCCGAGTGCCACCTCCGCACGGGTGTGTGCAGTTGGACCAAGATCCCCACGTCGTCCATTCACAGTCCACTGTAGGGACATACATAAGGTCATTCACAGTCCACTGTAGGGATATACTTATTATTATTATATAACAATTGTTATTATTGTTATTGTATTATAATAATACGTTATTACTATTGTATTAATATTATTGTTATTTTATTCTAATAGTCCACTGTAGGGACATATAAAACATCACAGTCCATTGTAGTGAAATACATAACGTCACTCACAGTCCACTGTAGGGATATAGATAACGTCACTGACAGTCCACTGTAGGGACATACATAACGTCACTGACAGTCCAATGTAGGGACATACATAACGTCACTGACAGTCCACTGTAGGGACATAGATAACGTCACTGACAGTCCACTGTACGGACATACATAACGTCACTGACAGTCCATTGTAGTGAAATACATAACGTCACTGACAGTCCACTGTAGGGACATAGATAACGTCACTGACAGTCCACTGTAGGGACATAGATAATGTCACTGACAGTCCACTGTAGGGACATACATAATGTCACTGACAGTCCACTGTAGGGACATAGATAACGTCACTGACAGTCCACTGTAGGGACATAGATAACGTCACTGACAGTCCACTGTAGGGACATAGATAACGTCACTGACAGTCCACTGTAGGGACATACATAACGTCACTGACAGTCCACTGTAGGGACATACATAACGTCACTGACAGTCCATTGTAGTGAAATACATAACGTCACTCACAGTCCACTGTAGAGACATAGATAACGTCACTGACAGTCCACTGTAGGGACATAGATAACGTCACTGACAGTCCAATGTAGGGACATAGATAACGTCACTGACAGTCTAATGTAGGGACATAGATAACGTCACTGACAGTCCACTGTAGGGGCATAGATAACATCACTGACAGTCCACTGTAGGGACATACATAACGTCACTGACAGTCCATTGTAGTGAAATACATAACGTCACTCACAGTCCACTGTAGATACATAGATAACGTCACTGACAGTCCACTGTAGGGACATACATAACGTCACTGACAGTCCAATGTAGGGACATAGATAACGTCACTGACAGTCCACTGTAGGGACATAGATAACATCACTGACAGTCCACTGTAGGGACATACATAACGTCACTGACAGTCCAATGTAGGGACATACATAATGTCACTGACAGTCCAATGTAGGGACATACATAACGTCACTGACAGTCCACTGTAGGGACATAGATAACGTCACTGACAGTCCATTGTAGTGAAATACATAACGTCACTGACAGTCCACTGTAGGGACATAGATAACGTCACTGACAGTTCACTGTAGGGACATAGACAACGTCACTGACAGTCCATTGTAGTGAAATACATAACGTCACTGACAGTCCACTGTAGGGACATAGATAACGTCACTGACAGTCCACTGTAGGGACATAGATAACGTCACTGACAGTCCATTGTAGTGAAATACATAACGTCACTGACAGTCCACTGTAGGGACATAGATAACGTCACTGACAGTCCACTGTAGGGACATAGACAACGTCACTGACAGTCCATTGTAGGGACATACATAACGTCACTGACAGTCCACTGTAGTGAAATACATAACTCCGTTTAGAGGCCACTGCAGCTCCACGAACATATCTCTGTAATGACATTACATAATACATTTCACATTCACGGTCGGAAAAAGGATAAATTATTAACCAATGCATAACGTAATACTGATTCATACGTGTATAATTCCAAGTAAAAAAATGCTGATTTCAACCACGAAAACGTGTTGCGCTTCATCAACCATGAAGGTGATCTCATTATCTGCACTCCTCGTCTCCACCCACCTGGACAGTTGGGCTGGTTCTCGTCACACAGTCGGCTGTCGGTGCTGCTGCCGTAGCACCGCTGGCCGCCGTTCTCGGCCGGGTTGAAGGTGCGGTTGCGACTCTGCAGTCCTCCACCGCACGGACGCGTACACGAACCCCATGGGCTCCACGTATTCCACTCGCAGTTCGTCGGGCACAGCGTGCTCGTGCAGGTGATGTCCATCGACGGCGTACACGTACTGTCGGCATACAATCACTCGGTTTATACGTAGGCGTCGGGACCGGGTGGCTAGGGGGCTGAGCCTCCAATAATTTAGGTGAGGGCTGGATATAGGATTAGCCTCCTGATATTTTGGGGTGCTATTTGAGATTTTTGGTCATCCTTAACGGGAGGGGATGCAAATTAAGGTTTTTGGAAAGCCTGAAGGGGGGTGTTTTTGTGAAAGTTAATGGAGTGCAAATTGACGTTTTGGAGAGCCTGACGGGGGTGTTTTTGCAAAACTCAAGAAGACGAAGAAGAATTTGTTTTTATTTGACCCAGACATTTGGTTATACATACAATACATCCATGTCAAAAATAAAATAAAAATAATACTAATATATAACCTTATGGTAAACATGGTATAACGGATGGTAAATAACAAAAAGTAGGGTCAGGAGACACCTCTAAAACTATAATCGTCGCAATCAAGGAGTGACCTTTTATGATAAAAAATGTAACTGGATTAATACATCGCCTGAATCAAATTAATACATCACCTGATTCAAAAAGGAAAAAAAAAAGAAAACAAAAAACATGATATGGGAGTGCAAATTAAGGTTTTTGGAGAGCCTGAAGGTGGGGTATTTTTGCGACCATCAAGGGAATTCAAACTGAGGGTTTTGGTGACCCTGAAGGTGGGTGTGTTGGCGAGCATCTAGGGATGCACAAAGTGAGGCGTGGAGAGCCTCCTAAAGGTGGGTGTGTTGGTGAGTCTCACGGGGGTGCAAATCGAGGTTTTTGAAGTGTCAGCCCCCCAATATTCACCATGTTACGACGCCAGTGAACATTACAGATCGGATAGCGTTGACATTGGAACAACGTTTCTTGATAGGTATCTTCAAGAAGAGCGGTGTATAAAAGATGGCAATATGAAAACACAAGATCTTCATCCTGTTCGCGTTTTTCAGTTGCTATTAAATTTGTTCGTGTTGCCAATGACATTCGTGTATGGGAAGGTTGGGATCTATGAGCCATTTGTCACGTTTTCAGCGATACACCCAAACATAATGCAGTGTTTTACATTACAATGGTACTATCATTTCAATATGTCCTCTAAGAGGGTCGTGAACTTTATAAGGGACCATGTGAAATGGCCCATGAGTCCCTTGGGCCACCGTTTTGGGTCCCATGAGCCACAGTTTTGGGTCCCATGAGCCATAGCAAAACATTAACATTTAAACAGATCAATGAGTTTAACATTAACATGTGATTTTGATTACAATAAACATTTGGTAGGCCCTGTATGTGCTACGAATTATTCATCATAATTGAAATTAAGATTAGGATATTCAGGCTTTACAATACAGCATGCCACACATCATTACGTTGCCTGTACCACAACATTGGGACACGCAACGATACACAATGTCTGTGCAATTTTAGGAATAAACACGGGAAATTCTGAAAATCATCGCGTTTTATTAGAGCAGGAATACAGAATGATCCCTTATTGGTAATTTCCCACCCTCCCCGTATAAACTGTGCCACCGTTATATTTTCGCATGGACAGTTGATGGGTACAGAAAAGCATTTATTATAAAAGTTCATGTTTACAAGGGTATTTAGGGTAGTTTAGCAAACACAGGGCAAATGAAAATTAACTTGTCCTCCTGGATATAAAAGTGCCAGTTGTTATTGTCATCATCCATTAGCAAAAAAACTTCATGGCTTGGAGAGTGAATCACTCGTCTGAAAATTGGCCACAAGGGCAGTGAAAACAGTGTGTGTGTGTGTCACCTCAGTAACGTCGGTCGTGTCTTAAGGTGCACCCAGTGGTTGCACCATTGACAACGTGCCATGCGAAACGAACATTGTGCCCAGTTTATTACTTCAGTGGCGGAATTTGAGGGGCATAGTGTCTGCATTTCTTAGGTACACTTCTTTTGTTCACGTGGTTGCCAAAAAACCCACAAAGATATTTAATAAAATTAAAATATTTGCAAAATATTTTTAGTGTCTTTGTAAAGTTGATTTATTGTTTTAATTATTCTAATTTATATGCCAGTAGTGGCTTGCCAGACTCACCTTCCATACATGTTGAAATAAATATTTACAACAAATGTTTCAGTGTTAAATATATAATGCTATTTAAATAAATATGACACGTTTTTCTAATTATTCTAGCTTTTATGCCAGTACTGGCCTGCCATAGTTCTTATTTATATATATATATGTGTGTGTGTGTGTGTGTGTGTGTGTGTGGTGTGTGTGTGTGTGTGTGTGTGTGTGTGTGTGTGTGTGTGTGTGTGTGTGTGTGGTGTGTGTGTGTGTGTGTGTGTGTGTGTGTGTGTGTGTGTGTGTGTGTGGTGTGTGTGGTGTGTGTGTGCGTGTGTGTGGTGTGTGTGTGTGTGTGTGTGTGTGTGGTGTGTGTGTGTGTGTGTGTGTGTGTGTGTGTGGTGTGTGTGTGTGTGTGTGTGTGTGTGTGTGTGGTGTGTGTGTGTGTGTGTGTGTGTGTGTGTGTGTGTGTGTGTGTGTGTGTGTGTGTGTGTGTGTGTGTGTGTGTGTGTGTGTGTGTGTGTGTGTGTGTGTGTGTGTGTGTGTGTGTGTGTGTGTGTGTGTGTGTGTGTGTGTGTGTGTGTGTGTGTGTGTGTGTGTGTGTGTGTGTGTGTGTGTGTGTGTGTGTGTGTGTGTGTGTGTGTGTGTGTGTGTGTGTGTGTGCTGAATAAAATACTTGCAAAATATGTTGCAGGGAAGCTGTGATGTTAGTTAAACCTAACGCGTTTCCAAGTTTATAATAACACAGGCTTGACATACATCTTCCATATAAGGCAATTAAATTTCACATGGGCAGTCCGAGAACTCGCACCAGCAGACGTTGAAAATACTTTCCAGCAAATATACAACGGTGATACTAATCTGTGTATTTATGTCATACACGCGTTCTGTGTTGTGCTATACATCTAAACATGTTTCCACAAACCTGAAACGGTAGCATTTTCACGGATTATTTAATATTGTTCGATTTTGCCGCTAGGCGCTCTGACACTTGGTCACGCAAAACACGCTTCTGTTCAAATGGCTTAGTGGCCTACCTAGCGGCGAGATCTTGCGTGATCTCAGATGGAGCAGAAAGTGAGGTGGACAGAAACTGAGTAAGTGACTATAATGATATTGTTTCGACTGTGTTCGACGTTGAATTGATAATTGATCGTTGATGGAGTTGAGACAACATTATAATTGTTCTCAACATTTCAGCAACTGTCTTAATTACATGAAGTATTCACATACGCTAACACTATTTCCTGATCGTTTTGGTTGATTTGAAGTTGATGTTATTCAACTCGTTTCAGGAATTGAGTTTGAAAGCGTGGATTTAGGGGACACAGGCCACGGAATTAATAAATTTTGCAATTTTTGGTCATTTTGGTGAAATTTCGTTTTCTTGTGAATTTTTTACAAAAATATATATGTTTAAAGATCCAATGAAATAAAATGCAGACTTGTTGTCTATATGTGAATAAAGTGTTTTTATGATCACCCATCTTGCTGAGATTTCCTTTGTTTTACAAACAATCGACAGAGTCAAGGCCAAAGCCTGACGTCATGCTTTCCAACGTCACAATCACATCTGACGTTGTGGTTTCCAAGGAGCCTCTATTTGGACAGGAGGCGTCACTGAGCGAGAAAATGGCAGTCTACACTGAAGGTTTTTGACCGCCATTCGGGAGGCAAGCGCATGCGCCTGCGGGACCGAGGCACGCGGTGTTAGCGTATTTGTTCAGACACCTCATTTCATCAGAATAATCACCAAGCTGTGATGCGTCATATAAAATGAAATCTATTATTGTAATCGTTGAAGTTTTTTACCTATCACAATTCAAATAATGAAATTTGCAAACAAATCACGTAGAAACGTTGCAGTTATTTATTGAGCCATCTGAACTTCGTAGTGTTTCATCAGAATAATCATCTGACTGTACCATTTCTTATATAATTAAAATATTGAGGTTATCGTTGAAAATGTTGAGCAATGATAAATGCAAACAACTGCATTTTCTGCGCGCATGTGGTCTGGCTTGTTCACAGAATGGCGGACGAACTGCTTACGTACTTTTCTCGAACAATGTAAATAGCGCGCGCTGCACCGTCTTGTATTGATATACGGTCTTTGGTGGTTTCAGAGTTACAATTCTAATAAATAGCGCGCGGCCTCCGGTAAAATTACTAGTGTGGCAGACATCTCACAAATCGAATTTATATACGATACGTACTATTCTCCTTGTAAAAAAGTCCCCTTTTTTCGTTGCAGACTATTATATTTGGAAATAATGTCAACGTTTAGATATTGATCAGCGAGCCGTACATAAATGTCCCTTTATCGCGCGCTGTTTGTTATGCAGTTTCGCGCTATCTTGTTTTGATTGGCTGTCGGCATAGCAACCAAGGAGCCTTTATTTGGACAGGAGGCGTCACTGAGCGAGAAAATGGCAGTCTGCACTGAAGGTTTTTGTCCGCCATTCGGGAGGCAAGCGCAGCGTCTCGAACACTCATGGTTTCCAAAGTGACTTTTCGAGAATCATTTTGACAGTGTGTTCTACGACTATTATTACAACTATGTATACATGTGCGACTATGGGGACATGTATAAAAAAGCAACGCGTAATGTAAACTTTGTCTGTGAGTTTGAAATTGATGGTGGCGGCGGCAACGATGTTTACGACATTCGTAAATGAAAACTGGTGCTGTCTTTCAGTGAGTCGTCTCGTCTAGCAAACGAAAGTTCGACTTGCTCGATGGAGTTCAAACGGCTGAAGTTAATATGTCAGACAGCACCGACTGTGACTGTGTCTTGTCAAGTACTGGTAGTGACAGTTTTGGTGTGGTTACTGGAACAACGCTGACAGTGCCGACGCATCATCTATCAGTGCTGATAGCGACGCTGACTCTGTGTGGATGAGGCTGAACCTGAGAGTCCAGTGACAGATGGTAGCTGCATTGTTATGCAGGTCTCTGTCCCAAAGGCAAAGAACTTGGTGCATAGTCTGCACTGCCCTAATCATGTCAGCGCCTGTCTATCACTGTTGTGCCTGTGGTGGTGGTTGCTCGCAAAGGACGTGTTGTTATGCTGCGCACAGTTTGTGCTGACTGTCACTACATATGCAGGCAGCGAGAATCGAGCGCCCTTTGCTACCACCCGTCGTATGGTAACCGGCACGATGGACAACATGCTACAACTGGCTGATGTTATGGTGGTGCTTCCTAAGCTAGGCTATATAATATGGTGCTGGTGCGCATTAACTGTCCCTTTGACTTTGTGCATTGCACACTAACAAACTGTTTTAGGCTTCACATTTATAAAGTGTTTATATGATGCTACCACACCATATGCGAACGTTATGTCTACTTAGTCATAGCATCCTTGCACTAATACTGTTAGCGAGAACAGGCACTAAAACACTAACACAAGACGGCCGCCATGTCCAAGGCACCCACGTGACCAACCACATTGTTTATAGCAGGTTTATTGGATTTACAAACATATCGTAATTTTCTGAAGGTTTTTGGCGCATGGTAAATCAATTGGTGTATGGGGAGTTTTTTATCCGGAGACGGCACATTAGTGAGTATGGCGGTGACGCCCCCTATGGTGATGGCACATGTACTAAGACTTTATTTATATATCGCTCTCATCAACACATTATGTTTATGTGACACTTTCCTTATATTATAAATTTGTGTTTGAACAGAATGCATTGCAATGGGAATATCATGTGTTTGGGCGGACAATAAATTGCAATTGCGTTTTTCTCTGTTTGTATTTTTCACGTTCATAAAGTTGCCATATAATATTTGACCCACAACGATTACATATTTTTTTCACAGTAGCGTTATATATGTTAGTTTCTATAACGCGTCAGAAGAACAATGCACAGGTTTCACAGGTTTTTTAGAGTTTCAGTTTGGATTTTTTAGATATTGAAAACAAAATTAATTATTTAAAAAATATAAATAAAATGCAAACAATTTAGAACTCAAAAATTCCTTCTGGCACGTTGCGTATACATGTCTCTATTACAACAATATACCACTAGTTATTATAGTATAGAATATTATTGATATTATGCAGCCTGTCCCTCCTTAAGTAAGACTATCAACTCGCATACAAACACAGACACACAGTTATGACTATGAGTTATACAGTTACGCCGGAATTAATTTAGATTGGACATGGGGGCATGAAATGCATTATCTCAGTATATATATATACATATACATATATCGTGTGCACAGAGTTGTTTACGAAAGTCAAAATGGCAAAAACGAATATCCACTTGCTGACATTGACGTTCATGGATATTTAACTAGGAATTATAACCAATGAATATATAAACAATGTGACTCATAATAGGTCATAAAAACTGAGATAATGCATTTCATGCCCCCATGTCCAATATATATATATATATATAATTATATATATATATATATCCTGCTGAGGTAAGAATTCCTCTCGGCTGGAGGGTGCAGAACGTTAGTGTTTTGGAGCCTCCGGCAGGATGTAGTTGGAGGTTCTAGGGAGCTTGAAAGGGCTATTGGGCAGTTGGAGTTTTCAATGGGGGGTGCCATTTTTAGGGGAGCATGGAAAATGCCCCACCGAAATATCAACCATGCTATGGGCCTTACATAATGAAAGAGTTAACTGAGATGCTGTGCAGTGGACATTGGAAGTAGTGTAGACCACAAACCAGTTGTTGCATTTGACAAAGACGACAACGGTTGGCAGGATGATATCTCCAACATGGACTTCTTCGTCTGGTCTGGACATGCCGTCGACACCATCCTTCTCCACCCATCCAATGATGCCAGATGCCGGAACCTTCGACTTAAAGTTGGACTCGTAATCGGCCATGGTTAAGCGACAGACCGCAACTAGGAAGAAAAGAAAAAGACCATGTAACAAAAGTCCACTCGTACACAACAAGTAAGTATGTAAGTTATAACCAGTTTGATTCTCTTAATGATCATGATGGTAACCAGTACAGAATTTACGGGTGGGTGAAATGTTGAATTTGTAATCACATTGACTCCTATCTTATTTGATTAGCCACATTATGTGTTGGAAGAAACATAATACAATAAGTTTTGGAGGGGTGTTTTATTGGACGAAAAGTGTGATCGGTCAGTAATCCCCATATATGTAAGACACACTCCCACTGTACAATTAAAACACATTTAATGTTCATAACACTATCCTATGATAAAACGATGTAGTACCTGTAGGAGTTGGAGGTGGCAGAGAGCTTCCTGTCGATGATGGAGGTGATGGTAACGTACTTCTTGTTGGCGGTGGACGTGTGCTTCGAGTAGGTGGTGGAGGTGTGCTTGGTGTATAGTGTGATGGTGTACTTGGTGTAGGTGGTGGTGGAGGTGTACTTGGTGTGGGTGGGGGTGGTCGTGTGCTTGGTGTAGGTGGTGGAGGAGGTGTGCTTGGAGTGGGAGGTGGTGGAGGTGTACTTGGAGTGGGTGGTGGTGGAGGTGTACTTGGTGTGGGTGGGGGAGGTGGTGTACTTGGAGTGGTTGGTGGAGGAGGTGTGCTTGGAGTGGGTGGGGGTGGTTGTGTGCTTGGTGTAGGTGGTGGAGGAGGTGTACTTGGTGTGGGTGGTGGTGGTGTGCTTGGTGTAGGTGGTGGCGGAGGTGAGCTTGGGGTGGGAGGTGGTGGAGGTATACTTGGAGTGGGTGGTGGAGTAGGTGTGCTTGGAGTGGGTGGTGGTGTGGGTGTACTTGGTGTGGGTGGTGGTGGTGGTGTGCTTGGTGTAGGTGGTGGAGGAGGTGTGCTTGGAGTGGGAGGTGGTGGAGGTATACTTGGAGTGAGTGGTGGAGGAGGTGAGCTTGGAGTGGGAGGTGGTGGAGGTGTACTTGGAATGGGTGGTGGTGGAGGTGTACTTGGTGTGGGTGGGGGTGGTGGTGTGCTTGATGTAGGTGGTGGAGGAGGTGTTCTTGGTGTGGGTGGGTGTGGTGGTGTACTTGGTGTAGGTGGTGGAGGAGGTGTGCTTGGAGTGGGAGGTGGTGGAGGTGTACTTGGAGTGGGTGGTGGTGGAGGTGTACTTGGTGTGGGTAGCGGTGGTGGTGTGCTTGAAGTAGTTGGTGGAGGAGGTGTACTTGGTGTGGGTGGGGGTGGTGGTGTACTTGCTGTAGGTGGTGGTGGAGGTGTGCTTGGAGTGGGAGGTGGTGGAGGTGTACTTGGAGTGGGTGATGGTGGAGGTGTACTTGGTGTGGGTGGGGGTGATGGTGTGCTTGATGTAGGTGGTGGAGGAGGTGTACTTGGTGGGGGTGGTGGTATGCTTGGTGTAGGTGGTGGAGGAGGTGTGCTTGGAGTGGTAGGTGGTGGAGGTGTAATTGGAGTGGGTGGGGGTGGTGGTGTGCTTGGTGTAGGTGGTGGCGGCGGTGTGCTTGGAATGGGTGGTGGTGGAGGTGTACTTGGTGTAGGTGGTGGAGGAGGTGTACTTGGAGTGGGTGGGGGTGGTGGTATGCTTGGAGTGGGAGGTGGTAGAGGTGTACTTGGTGTGGGTGGGGGTGGTGCTGTGCTTGATGTAGGTGGTGGAGGAGGTGTACTTGGTGTGGGTGGGGGTGGTGGTGTGCTTGGTGTAGGTGGTGGAGGTGTGCTTGGAGTGGTAGGTGGTGGAGGTGTACTTGGAGTGGGTGGGGGTGGTGGTGTGCTTGGTGTAGGTGGTGGCGGCGGTGTGCTTGGAGTGGGTGGTGGTGGAGGTGTACTTGGTGTAGGTGGTGGAGGAGGTGCACTTGGAGTGGGTGGGGGTGGTGGTATGCTTGGTGTAGGAGGTGGAGGAGGTGTGCTTGGAGTGGGTGGTGGTGGAGGTGTACTTGGTGTGGGTAGGGGTGGTGGTGTGCTTGGTGTAGGTGGTGGAGGAGGTGTGCTTGGCGTGGGAGGTGGTGGAGGTGTACTTGGAGTGGGTGTTGGTGGATGTGTACTTGGTGTGGGTGGGGGAGGTGGTGTACTTGGTGTGGGTGGGGGTGGTGGTGTGCTTGATGTAGTTGGTGGAGGAGGTGTACTTGGTGTGGGTGGGGGTGGTGGTGTACTTGGAGTAGGTGGTGGAGTAGGTGTGCTTAGAGTGGGAGGTGGTGGAGGTGTACTTGGAGTGGGTGGTGGTGGAGGTGTACTTGTTGTGGGTGGGGGTGGTGGTGTGCTTGATGTAGGTGGTGGAGGAGGTGTACTTGGTGTGGGTGGGGGTGGTGGTGTACTTGGTGTAGGTGGTGGAGGAGGTGTGCTTGGAGTGGGAGGTGGTGGTGTACTTGGAGTGGGTGGTGGTGGAGGTGTACTTGGTGTGGGTGGGGGTGGGGGTGTGCTGAATGTAGGTGGTGGAGGAGGTGTGCTTGGTGTAGGTGGTGGTGGCGGTGTGCTTGGAGTGGGAGGTGGTGGAGGTGTACTTGGTGTAGGTGGTGGAGGAGGTGTGCTTGGAGTTGGATGTGGTGGAGGTGTACTTGGAGTGGGTGGTGGTGGAGGTGTACTTGGTGTGGGTGGGGGTGTGGTTGGGGTAGGTGGTGGCGGCGGTGTGCTTGGAGTTGGTGGTGGTGGAGGTGTACTTGGTGTAGGTGGTGGAGGAGGTGTACTTGGAGTGGGTGGGGGTGGTGGTATGCTTGGTGTATGTGGTGGAGCAGGTGTACTTGGAGTGGGTGGTGGTGGGGGTGTACTTGGAGTGGATGGTGGAGGAGGTGTGCTTGGCGTGGGAGGTGGTGGAAGTGTGCTTGGAGTGGGTGGTGGTGGAGGTGTACTTGGTGTGGGTAGGGGTGGTGGTGTGCTTGGTGTAGGTGGTGGAGGAGGTGTGCTTGGCGTGGGAGGTGGTGGAGGTGTACTTGGAGTGGGTGTTGGTGGATGTGTACTTGGTGTGGGTGGGGGAGGTGGTGTACTTGGTGTTGGTGGGGGTGGTGGTGTGCTTGATGTAGTTGGTGGAGGAGGTGTACTTGGTGTGGGTGGGGGTGGTGGTGTACTTGGAGTAGGTGGTGGAGTAGGTGTGCTTAGAGTGGGAGGTGGCGGAGGTGTACTTGGAGTGGGTGGTGGTGGAGGTGTACTTGTTGTGGGTGGGGGTGGTGGTGTGCTTGATGTAGGTGGTGGAGGAGGTGTACTTGGTGTGGGTGGGGGTGGTGGTGTACTTGGTGTAGGTGGTGGAGGAGGTGTGCTTGGAGTGGGAGGTGGTGGTGTACTTGGAGTGGGTGGTGGTGGAGGTGTACTTGGTGTGGGTGGGGGTGGGGGGGTGCTGAATGTAGGTGGTGGAGGAGGTGTGCTTGGTGTAGGTGGTGGTGGCGGTGTGCTTGGAGTGGGAGGTGGTGGAGGTGTACTTTGTGTAGGTGGTGGAGGAGGTGTGCTTGGAGTTGGATGTGGTGGAGGTGTACTTGGAGTGGGTGGTGGTGGAGGTGTACTTGGTGTGGGTGGGGGTGTGCTTGGGGTAGGTGGTGGCGGCGGTGTGCTTGGAGTTGGTGGTGGTGGAGGTGTACTTGGTGTAGGTGGTGGAGGAGGTGTACTTGGAGTGGGTGGGGGTGGTGGTATGCTTGGTGTATGTGGTGGAGCAGGTGTACTTGGAGTGGGTGGTGGTGGGGGTGTACTTGGAGTGGGTGGTGGAGGAGGTGTGCTTGGCGTGGGAGGTGGTGGAAGTGTACTTGGAGTGGGTGATGGTGGAGGTGTACTTGGTGTGGGTGGGGGTGGTGGTGTGCTTGATGTAGGTGGTGGAGGAGGTGTACTTGGTGTGGGTGGGGGTGTTGGTGTGCTTGGTGTAGGTGGAGGAGGAGGTGTGCTTGGAGTGGGAGGTGGTGCAGGTGTACTTGGAGTGGGTGGTGGTGGAGGTGTACTTGGTGTGGGTGGCGGTGGTGGTGTGCTTGTTGTAGGTGGTGGAGGAGGTGTACTTGGGGTGGGTGGGGGTGGTGGTGTGCTTGGTGTAGGTGGCGGCGGCGGTGTGCTTGGAGTGGGAGGTGGTGGAGGTGTACTTGGAGTAGGTGGCGGAGGAGGTGTGCTTGGAGTGGGTGGTGGTGGAGGTGTACTTGGTGTGGGTGGTGGTGGTGGTGTGCTTGGTGTAGGTGGTGGCGGAGGTGTGCTTGGAGTGGGTGGTGGTGGAGGTTTACTTGGAGTGGGTGGGTATGGTGGTGTGCTTGGTGTAGGTGGTGGTGGCGGTGTGCTTGGAGTGGGAGATGGTGGAGGTGTACTTGGTGTAGGTGGTGGAGGAGGTGTACTTGGAGTGGGGGGTGGTGGGGGTGTACTTGGTGTAGGTGGTGGAGGAGGTGTACTTGGAGTGGGTGGTGGTGGAGGTGTACTTGGTGTAGGTGGTGGAGGAGGTGTACTTGGAGTGGGTGGTGGTGGGGGTGTACTTGGAGTGGGTGGTGGAGGAGGTGTGCTTGGAGTGGGTGGTGGTGGGGGTGTACTTGGTGTGGGTTGTGGTGGTGATGTGCTTGGTGTAGGTGGTGGAGGAGGTGTGCTTGGCGTGGGAGGTGGTGGAGGTGTACTTGGAGAGGGTGGTGGTGGAGGTGTACTTGGTGTGGGTTGGAGAGGTGGTGTACTTGGTGTGGGTGGGGGTGGTGGTGTGCTTGATGTAGGTGGTGGAGGAGGTGTACTTGTTGTGGGTGGGGTTGGTGGTGTGCTTGGTGTAGGTGGCGGAGAAAGTGTGCTTGGAGTGGGAGGTGGTGGAGGTGTACTTGGAGTGGGTGGTGGTGGAGGTGTACTTGGTGTGGGTGGCGGTGGTGGTGTGCTTGTTGTAGGTGGTGGAGAAGGTGTACTTGGGGTGGGTGGGGGTGGTGGTGTGCTTGGTGTAGGTGGCGGCGGCGGTGTGCTTGGAGTGGGAGGTGGTGGAGGTGTACTTGGAGTAGGTGGCGGAGGAGGTGTGCTTGGAGTGGGTGGTGGTGGAGGTGTACTTGGTGTGGGTGGTGGTGGTGGTGTGCTTGGTGTAGGTGGTGGCGGAGGTGTGCTTGGAGTGGGTGGTGGTGGAGGTTTACTTGGAGTGGGTGGGTATGGTGGTGTGCTTGGTGTAGGTGGTGGTGGCGGTGTGCTTGGAGTGGGAGATGGTGGAGGTGTACTTGGTGTAGGTGGTGGAGGAGGTGTACTTGGAGTGGGGGGTGGTGGGGGTGTACTTGGTGTAGGTGGTGGAGGAGGTGTACTTGGAGTGGGTGGTGGTGGAGGTGTACTTGGTGTAGGTGGTGGAGGAGGTGTACTTGGAGTGGGTGGGGGTGGTGGTGTGCTTGATGTAGGTGGTGGAGGAGGTGTACTTGGTGTGGGTGGGGGTGGTGGTGTGCTTGGTGTAGGTGGCGGAGAAGGTGTGCTTGGAGTGGGAGGTGGTGGGGGTGTACTTGGTGTGGGTTGTGGTGGTGATGTGCTTGGTGTAGGTGGTGGAGGAGGTGTGCTTGGCGTGGGAGGTGGTGGAGGTGTACTTGGAGTGGGTGGTGGTGGAGGTGTACTTGGTGTGGGTTGGGGAGGTGGTGTACTTGGTGTGGGTGGGGGTGGTGGTGTGCTTGATGTAGGTGGTGGAGGAGGTGTACTTGTTGTGGGTGGGGTTGGTGGTGTGCTTGGTGTAGGTGGCGGAGAAGGTGTGCTTGGAGTGGGTGGTGGTGGAGGTGTACTGGGTGTGGGTGGGGGTGGTGGTGTGCTTGGTGTAGGTGGTGGAGGAGGTGTACTTGGAGTGGGTGGGGGTGGTGGTGTGCTTGATGTAGGTGGTGGAGGAGGTGTACTTGGTGTGGGTGGGGGTGGTGGTGTGCTTGGTGTAGGTGGCGGAGAAGGTGTGCTTGGAGTGGGAGGTGGTGGATGTGTACTTGGAGTGGGTGGTGGTGGAGGTGTACTGGGTGTGGGTGGGGGTGGTGGTGTGCTTGGTGTAGGTGGTGGAGGAGGTGTACTTGGAGTGGGTGGGGGTGGTGGTGTGCTTGGTGTAGGTGGCGGCGGCGGTGTGCTTGGAGTGGGAGGTGGTGGAGGTGTACTTGGAGTAGGTGGGGGTGGTGGTGTGCTTGGTGTAGGTGGTGGAGGAGGTGTACTTGGAGTGGGTGGGGGTGGTGGTGTGCTTGATGTAGGTGGTGGAGGAGGTGTACTTGGTGTGGGTGGGGGTGGTGGTGTGCTTGGTGTAGGTGGCGGAGAAGGTGTGCTTGGAGTGGGAGGTGGTGGATGTGTACTTGGAGTGGGTGGTGGTGGAGGTGTACTGGGTGTGGGTGGGGGTGGTGGTGTGCTTGGTGTAGGTGGTGGAGGAGGTGTACTTGGAGTGGGTGGGGGTGGTGGTGTGCTTGGTGTAGGTGGCGGCGGCGGTGTGCTTGGAGTGGGAGGTGGTGGAGGTGTACTTGGTGTGGGTGGGGGTGGTGGTGTGCTTGTTGTAGGTGGCGGAGAAGGTGTGCTTGGAGTGGGAGGTGGTGGATGTGTACTTGGAGTGGGTGGTGGTGGAGGTGTACTGGGTGTGGGTGGGGGTGGTGGTGTGCTTGGTGTAGGTGGTGGAGGAGGTGTACTTGGAGTGGGTGGGGGTGGTGGTGTGCTTGGTGTAGGTGGCGGCGGCGGTGTGCTTGGAGTGGGAGGTGGTGGAGGTGTACTTGGAGTAGGTGGCGGAGGAGGTGTGCTTGGAGTGGGTGGTGGTGGAGGTGTACTTGGTGTGGGTGGTGATGGTGGTGTGCTTGGTGTAGGTGGTGGCGGAGGTGTGCTTGGAGTGGGTGGTGGTGGAGGTTTACTTGGAGTGGGTGGGGGTGGTGGTGTGCTTGGTGTAGGTGGTGGTGGCGGTGTGCTTGGAGTGGGAGATGGTGGAGGTGTACTTGGTGTAGGTGGTGGAGGAGGTGTACTTGGAGTGGGGGGTGGTGGGGGTGTACTTGCTGTAGGTGGTGGAGGAGGTGTACTTGGAGTGGGTGGTGGTGGAGGTGTACTTGGTGTAGGTGGTGGAGGAGGTGTACTGGGTGTGGATGGTGGTGGAGGTGTACTTGGAGTGGGTGGTGGAGGAGGTGTGCTTGGAGTGGGTGGTGGTGGGAGTGTACTTGGTGTGGGTGGGGGTGGTGGTGTGCTTGGTGTTGGTGGTGGCGGTGGTGGTAGGGTAGTTGGTGAAGGTGTAGGATGTCCAACTATAAGAAAGAAGATATAATTACTTTGTCATTGACAAACAATATAAAAATATTATATATACAGGTTGTATGCATGCACAGATATTCATACAAAAACTTGTGCATACATGCACACATATATGCATGCACACTTACATACATACATACATATGTTGTTTTTATGTCAGTATTAAAGGGATAAAAACATATAATGGTTGAATTCATATTATATTACATCCTGCTATCTACATCCATGGCCACCAAGCCAAAAAAATCAATGATTTAGAAATTCCACTTTTTATGCTGTGCATCCGGACATTTTCGAATATGCATATTTTTGGCGCGCTTTTCGGGATACCGAGATGTCGTCACATATGACCCATACTCGCATCATGCCGATCCATTCATTCAGGGCATGTTTACAAGGATAGCTTTCGGGTCGAAACGAGCGTCAAAATTAGTTATTGTGCGATATTCCGATGTAATACAAAAACTAGTCACCATAGAGGAACAAGCAGTTATCTTAAGGTTCCACATGAATCTAATTTTATTGAAACAATGAATGCGAATGAGCCTACAAGTCGACTAGGTTTCTCCGAGCTTGGGCTCGTTTTTAGAATAATTATATCGGATGCCAACAACGGGAGATAATCTACACAAATAAACATACATAGCAATGATATATCGTATCCAGCTACAGAAAGTAACGTGTATAATATCATAATATCACTAAAATATCGATGTATGAAGGAGGTGTTGCACAATTGATCATAACAACTTAAATCAGTCAGCGAATTTCTGTCGGTCCTGCTAGCTCAGTTGGTAAACGCGTTGCTTCCGTTGCATTTATTTGGCAATAGGGCGACGCCGGTTCAATCCCAACACCAAACCATTCATTTTCTTTACATTTTTTTATGTTTTCATGAAGTAATATAAACCAAGTCATGTCTATACTATGATGCACTGTTTTGTAAAAAAAAAATTTTTTACAATTATTTATTCGCCATAAAAATTAAAATATGGAAATTATATAACGACGTTTCGACCTAAATTTTATTTATCCAAACAAATATAATGTAATGGATATATAATTTATTAATTGTATATATATATATATATATATTGTACGGTAATATATTGTAATTATATATATGAAAACAAATGGTGATCTGTCTGGATAAATAAGATTTAAAAACATCGTTATATATAATTACCATATTTTAATTTTTGTGGCGAATCAATAATTACTACAAAAATATTTACAAACAGTGCATCATAGTATACAAAATGATTTGGTATATTACTTCGTGAAAACATAAACAAGTGTAAAGAGAATCAATGGTTTTGTGTGGGGATTGAACCGGCGTCGCCCGATTGCAAAATAAATGTGAAGGAACCAACGCGTTTACCAATTGAGCTAGCAGGACCGACAGAAATTCGCTGACTGATTTAAATTGTTGTGATAAATTGTACAACTCCTCCTTCATACATCGATATTCTAGTGATATTATGAGATTATACACGTTACTTTGTGTAGCTGGATACGATATATGTTTGCTATGTATGTATATTGGTGTAGATTATCTCCCGTTGGTTGCATTCGATGTCATTATTCTGAAAACGAGCCCAAGCTCGGCGATACCTAGTCGACTTGTAGGCTCATTCACATTCATTGTTTTGAACAAAAATTGGATTCATGTGGAACCGTAAGATAACTGCTTGTTGCTCTATGATGACTAGTGTTTGTATTATGTCGGAATACTGCACAATAACTCATTCTGACGCTCGTTTCGACCCAAAAACTATCCTTGTAAACATGTTCTGAATGCATGGAAATGGTCGGCCTGCTGCGAGTGTGGGTTATACTTGACGTTACAATACCACGTGATCGCCTAGCTCATTATTTTTTTATTTTCCGCGGGAATCGCTACACAGACGTGTTTAAAATCGAATTGATGCTACAACTATATTTTTCTGTATTTTTTAATGTTCTCGAATGTTACATACAATGTTAAACTTTGTGTACATATGGAAAACGGATTTTAGCTAATGCCTTGTTTTTATTTCCTTTAATAATAATAATAATTGTATGTCAATGTAGGATTTAGATTGTTCTGTTAGTTGCACATCGTCATTCTGTGTCAGATGAAGCAATTTCTTGTGACACTTTTACAGTTGTTTTCTCAGTTTTGACTTTTTGTTTAATCTAGGTGGACGTGGTTCAAATCCACCTAGAACTAGTTCAATACTTGGATAATTTCATTCATTCCACTTTGCTGGATCGAATTTATTTAGATCTTGATGAATACACTACCAATTGCAATATTTATAGATATGTCAAAGGCATTTGACGCTATTGGCCTTGCAATCCGTATCAAAAAGCTTGAACATTACGGCTTACAAATTGTAGCATTATATATTTTTAGAAGAACTGCATATACAACGTACAGCATTTTTTTGACATAAACAAGATATAATCAACCATAGAAACAATAACTACAGGTGTCCTCCAGGGGTCAATACTTGGTACATGTAGCTTGAGACTGCCAATTATAAATGTCCTCCTAGAGTTTATACACATGCGTAAATTATATCAACAACTTCCATATCCAGTCTACATGGGCTATGATATTGGACACTGGATATGTGTAACACGAGTCACGTGTAACGCGAGTCACGCAAAATTGGATAGCGTTAACGCGAGTCACAAAGCTTTTACTGCAGTTATTTGTTGTTTCTTTTCTCTATCACGATAATGGATCTGTTAGTTGCAAGGACACCACATAGAGGCAGCATTATTATTATTATATCCCATAATGATTGCTAATTCCTGTTGGTTGATAAAAACACATGCTTACACAATCCATCATCATTTCAAGTATATACAACCAAATCTCTTGGAAAAAGTATTGTAATACAGTCTGACAAAAACTATAATATCTAAGACAACACTTATATTCAATAGAAAAAGACATTCATTAAAACAAGAATGCAAATTAGGTATTGGTTTTCTGTGTACATAATACTACATATTATTCCCAAGTATATACATTATAGTACATTTAGTCAGTGCATGCCGGTTTAGTGCACATAGGTTTTCTGCTATTCATAGTTTGTAGTGTGTTTATATACTGTATGT
Organism: Escarpia spicata; assembly: GCA_963995525.1. NCBI lineage: Eukaryota > Metazoa > Annelida > Polychaeta > Sabellida > Siboglinidae > Escarpia > Escarpia spicata. The sequence continues at coordinate 43,819,455 of OZ023205.1, read as the reverse complement.
TTAAATCACTACTTTTTTAGTTTTTATAATGAAATACTGAATTATATGTTGCTATCTAATAATTATAGAAATGGATTACTGCTAATGTAATGAATCATGTATCTGTACTCAGATTAATCATTATCACGAAAATACGTTGATGGTGAAAAGGGGTCCAACTCCTGGAACTCAAAACTACTGGTACTTTTTAAGTAAAATTTAAGTACCCTATGTTTTTAAATACCACTAATAAATTGGTAAAACAGAGTGAAGCCACCCATCACTGTAAACCACTGAGGCCATTTTCGCTTTCTAAATAGATGTAATTAATCACAAATGAATGGCTCAGAACATGCATGAATTTATAGTTGCAATATTATACATGGTGGCTAGTCTGTATCATTTAATTTTGTTGCAAGTGTTCTTGCAAAGGTAATTATAAGGTCATCAGTTTTGGTGGGAAAAAGGGGCTAGTGGGGAGGCTTCAAACTGGAAATCGGTATTGAGTGGGGTACCACAGGGATCAGTAATAGGACCTATATTACTCTTAATATATATCAACGATTTGGATGATGAAATAACAAGTAAAGTGATGAAATTTGCGGATGATACAAAAGTGTTTAGAAGGATTAAAAGCGATGGAGATAGACAACATTTACAAGATGATCTTGACAAGTTGATCAAATGGTCTGAAAAGTGGCAATTGCTGTTCAATTTTGGGAAATGTAAATGCCTCCACGCAGGACATGGGAACGAAGAGGTAGAATATACAATGGGGGTACTGTAGTAAGTACTACTGTAAAAGAAAAGGACTTAGGGTTAACCATTAATGCTGATATGAAGGTTTCAGAGCAGTGCGGAATTGCAGCTTCAAAGGGAAATCAAATCATTGGATTAATTAGGCGAAACATAACGTATAAGGTAAAAGAGCTAATAATACCGCTGTACAAAACAATAGTTAGACCTCATTTAGAATAGTGTATACAAGCGTGGAGGCCATATCGCACGAAGGACATAGATATGCTAGAAAGAGTAAAAAATGCGGCTTAACAACACTAAAGACCAGGAGATTGAGAGGTGATCAGATAGAAGTGTTTAAAATATTGATAGAAATATTTTTGTCTCAGTTAAGAAAGAAAGAAGGACTAGAGGATATGAAGTTACGTTAGCAAACGAGCAGTGTAGATTATATATCAGAAAGTTCTCATTTTCACAAAGGACTGTAAATGAATGGAACAGATTATCTGCTGATTGTGTGGATGCTAGTAGCGTGAATATGTTTTAAAATAAAATCGACACATACCTCAGAAGGGCAGGATACACATAAATAAAAGGGTCGGACTCTCGGTAAGCCAAAGGGCTCCCTTGTCCACCTGCCACCTAGAGTTAATTCTCTGTGTGACAATCTTGTTGTTAAATCTTGTTGTTAGTGTTTTTCAATTCTTGTACATTACACATTTCTTGATTTAAACCACTATGTTCAAGTTGGCATTACTTCCTATGTGTAACATGAAAGGTTAATGCATATTTTTAACTAATGTCATCTTCTCCATTGCATTGTCTTCACAACTTAATACAAACATATAAAAAACCTTTCCTTCAAGCTAAGTTGTGCCTGATCAGTTAGTAAATGACAGCTGATTTCACGTAACGCGAGTCATGGTAACGTGAATAACTCTCGAGTCATGCTGGTTATGTAATATTTGTGTATAATGTTGGTAAAACTTAAATTCAGTAATTGTGTCTTAGACCCTATTTAGTTTTTAACAAGATTTAACAAGATTGCCATCCAGAAAATTACTCTGGATGGCAGTTGGACAAGGAAGCCTTTTGGCTTATCGAGAGTCCAATACTTTTTATCTACATGTATCCCGCCTTTTTAAGGTGTGTGTCGATTTTATTTTTAAACATATTCACGCTACTAGCACCAACACAATCAGGAGATAATCTGTTCCATTCATTTACAGTCCTTTGTGAGAATGAGAACTTTCTTATATCTAATCTACACTGCTCCTTTACTAATGTAGCTTCATGTCCTCTGGTCCTTCTATCTTTCTAAACTGAGAAAAAAATGTTTCTATCAATATTTTCATAACCATTCAATATTTTAAACACTTCTATGTGATCTCCTCTCAATCTCCTGGTCTCTAGTGTTGTTAAACCACATTCTTTTAGGCGTATTTCGTAACTAAGATCCCTCAGATTTGGTATCATTTTAGTCGCTCTCCTCTGTACTCTTTCTAGCATATCTATGTCCTTCTTGCGATATGGCCTCCATGCTTGTATACAATATTCTAAATGAGGCCTCACTATTGTTTTGTACAGCGGTACTATTAATTCTTTTTTCTTATACGCTATATTTCGCCTAATTAATCCAAGGATTTGATTTCCCTTTGACGCTGCAATTCCGCACTGCTCTGAAACCTTCATATCAGCACTAATGGTTAACCCTAAGTCCTTTTCTTTTACAGTAGTACTTAGAACAGTACCCCCCATTTTATATTTTACCTCTTCATTCCCATGACCTGTGTGGAGGCATTTACATTTCCCAAAATTGAACAGCATTTGCCACTTTTCAGACCATTTGATCAACCTATCAAGATCATCTTGTAAATGTTGTCTGTCTCCATCACTTTTAATCCTTCTAAACACTTTTGTATCATCCGCAAATTTTAACACCTTGCTTGTTATATCATCGTCCAAATCGTTGATATATATTAAGAATAATATAGGTCCTAGTACTGATCCCTGTGGTACCCCACTCAATACCGATTTCCAGTTTGAAGCCTCCCCATCAACTACTACACGTTGTCTTCTGTCATTCAGCCATTTTTCTATCCAGTTTATTATACCATTTCCTATGCCATGGGCCTTTAGCTTAAGGAGTAATCTTTGATGTGGTACTTTGTCGAAAGCTTTTTGAAAATCTAAATAGATGATATCTACTGGTGATCCCTCATCTACCCACCTAGTGATGTCTTCCAAAAAACATAACATATTTGTTAAGCATGACCTCGCTTTTAAAAACCCATGTTGAGATGGGTTTATCAAGTTATGTTTAACAAGAAAATCCACCATGTGATCTTTAATTAGTCTTTCTAATAATTTGCAAATCACTGATGTTAAACTCACTGGTCTATAGTTCTCTGACTTGTTTCTCGAACCTTTTTTAAATAACGGTATAATGTTTGCCTCTTTCCATTCTAAAGGAACCACTCCCTCTTCTAATGACAAATTGAAAACTGTTGCAAGCGGTGCGCTAATTTGTTCTACAATTTCCAATAGTAGTTTGGGCGGAATCCCGTCCACTCCAGGTGATTTATTATACTTCATAGCCCTTATTTTCTTAGCTACCATTTCCGAGGTTACAACTAACTGTCCTAAATAGTCTGAATCTGCCCCCTTGAACTTAGCCTCTGGTACTGGCAGTGAACTAATATCTTCTCTGGTAAACACTGAACTAAAATACTCATTCAGGTCTTCTGCCATTAAGAATCCCTCTGATATTGTATTTCCAGCACTATCTTCTAGAGGACCGATCTTATCCTGAACTTTCTGTTTGCTTCGAATATACGCATAAAAACTCTTACTGTCATGTTTTATATTACTAGGTAATTTGTTTTCATAGCTTCTCTATGAATTTCTAATTTCAGCTGTAGCTTGATTAAGTGCTTCTTTATAAATGTTGTAGTCTTCATCATTTCCAGTACATCTATATGACTTCCACATCATTTGTTTATACTTAATTTTTATAATGGCTTCTTTCGATAAGTGTTTCTTTTTAGACCGTTTCCCTTGTTTTTTGAAAGGTACAAATTTATCGACTATGCACTTAATTTCACTATTTAAGATATTCCAGCATTCGGTTGCTGTCTTATTCTTCAGTGTGTTATTCCAGTCTATCTTTGCTAAATATTTCCTCATGTCCTTATACCTTCCTTTGTGGAAATTGTGATTCATTCAAGGGTATTCATTGTTTCTATCATTTATACTGTGAATCAAGCGTTACATGAAATGAATCAAGGTACGTTTTTGTGTTTTCATTTTGCCGTAACGCGAGTCACGCTATAATTACATGCAAATAAATAAAACAGATTTTTGGAATGAATGTTGTTAATATCTCCAATATGTTATGTTTTTATTTATGTGCAAGAAACTACATAGAAACTACATAATCATAAACTACAAATTGGCACCATGTACACGTTTTTCATCATGTTTCCACATTATGTATTTTGTATTTGAATTAGCATTGTTATTGTTTTGTTTCTCTCTTTTGATCAGCTGTACCTGCATTATTTTTGTATTAAAAAAATTCATATATAGCTTAATGACTAAACTGCTGGTGATACAGACTAAAAATAAGGGGATATGCTATCTATTGTTATAGAAGACATACAGGGACACGTCAGGATTCTAGCTTAAGTCATTACTGAGTTACTGGACTTTCCCAAAATTACAATGTCAGTAATTTATGTGCTGAAACGGGCATACGTAAGGTTGTTCTCCTCTTGTTTCCCTGTCGCTAGGGTTGAGGTTGATCTTGCGCTGCTCTCTCCACCAACTATCTCCATTTCTTTCTACCTGTTGCTCTCTTTCTCCATTCTCCCAATCCTTCCAAGTCTCTCTTTACACAATCAGACAAGTCCTCCCTTCGCAGTCTAGGTAGTCATTCTTCCTCGCCTCCATTTCCCTCCACTCTCCAGGCATCTGCTTTCTTTGCCAGCCGTTCTTCTCCCATTCTCTCCACATGCCCAGCCTACTTCAGTTTACTCCTCATCAGCTTCTCGAGGCTTTCTTTTACTCCAACATCCTCTTTCAGGTCCTCCATTCTTCGTTGATCACTTGTTTTCACTCCCGCAATTCTTCTGACCCAGTTTTTTTTTCTTCGCAAACCTGCACCCTCTCTTGTTGTTTATCTGTCAGTGCCCATCGTCTCTAGCCATACATGTATGCCAGGGTAACACATGAACAGAGCACCTTTCCTTTGAGTTTACGCTACGTGCGCCTGTCTACAATCACACTTTCCATGTTTCTCCAAGTGTTCAAACAAAACAAAGTAATTATCTCAGACACTGTTAGAAGTACGAAGCAACGTATTGATATTTGTCTAGGTATTTTTGGATTGTTTGGTAAACATATACAAGAGATCAGAAGATGTAGTGTGTAGCTGTGAGGTAGTTTAGGAAAATCCGTTGATTTGACACTTCAAGTTAAATTAGCGTATAACGTTTGTTGTGCGAATCATGTCAACATAGAATAATTGTTTTCTAAAATATGGTTTAGGACAAATTATAAGGAAGCATGACATAACATTTTCTCAATCAAATAGTCGAAAACTAACAACAACTATTGTATGCTTGTGATAATTACACCTTTAGTAAAAACTCACTACAATGACATAATTATATCAAAACGATCACCCATACAATGAAATATGTGATATTCAATATGACATGAACCCCAAATGGCAAGTGAAAACTTCAGAACATTATTGACATAAGCTGCCAGATGCGATTACATTTGATTTTGCTAACATAGATTAGTTTTCTATGTGGGCCTGTACTAAGCCTTATTACATTATTTAAACATAGAGCTGAAATATGACAATGTATTCATGAATCATGGTTATGAAACCGGTATGCTATTGCTAAAAGTGTTACTTAAACTTCTTGCTGTTCCAATGCCTTGTTTCACGTTGCTATGGAATGATAAATAACTTAATTAGTATTAATGCGGAGCAGGTTGTGGAATGTAAATGTGCAAAGATTAATGACATATTTAGCCTTACACTTACCTGGTATGAAGCAGGCATATAGTCTGAACTTGATTGTCATTGGTTCTTTTCCGGGCACAGATTTGTTTTTGCGAATGACGATTAGTATTTCAGTAGCAAATGTTCCGTCAGCGAATAACACATTGTCATTGTCGTACATCGTTTCCGCTGAGCCTATAGTGCGGTCTGAATTGAACGGTGTGAATACGTTTTCAGACGGTTTCTTGTAGTACACTTCGTAACTTCCAACATTACTGGAGTCTTGCTCTAGTAGGTCAAACTTGCCAAGTTGCGGTGTAGTTGGAAAGTGGATATTTCTCAGCTTGATTGTTACGTTCAATTCATTCTCGAAACTTGTAAAAGGTGTCTTTGCATCAAATCTAAATGACCCCGTCGCTGTTTTGTCGGTCACGGCCACTTGATTGTTAGCGATAATTGCAGAGTCACCCATTCCATCGGTCTGCGTGCAGAATGCTGAAAAAAATTACAATTATTTCATTTGGTCCAATATTATGCATAGTTTCCTTCAGTTTTCTATATACATGTACTTTTTCCAATAATCAGGATTCATGGCAGCTTAGATCTACACATACAGAGTGTATTATACAAATAATAATGTGCGGTTCAAATAAGGGGTGCAATGATGTATGTTGTTTTCACTGGAACATTCTATCCAACATGTCAAATTGTTCGAAGCTGGTCATGTTGTCCATAACATATACACAGTGTCTTATCACTTCAATTTTTTGGTAATTTCAATGGTGATGTGCTATACATGATCATTATACATGCATTGTTTATTTGAGTGGGCTTGCTACATACACAGCACTTCAAACAGATGCAGGTTTTGTCCACATAAAATTATACCTGTTTGATGACCGTCCAGACATGCTATTTCTTTCATCACACTTTTATTTGTTTTTTATTTCCTTGGAGTTAACCCCTATAAGGAACTTTTGGTGTTGTTGTTAAAGAAGGCTTGTTTTATGCCCCCATGCTGTGTTCCTGGATTTCCCAGAAGATTGTGGTTAGTTGCTCTGGTTGTGCACATAAGATGGAGTGATATTCGGTGTATGGCTGGCTTGTTTATATGTGTATTTTTCTTTTTCTTTGTTATTCTGTTCTTCCACTCTTTGTAGTTGTTGGCTCTACGTGCCGCTCGACATGTGTAGATTCAGTAGTAAATTGTTTTCATTGGTTACTAGTTGATCAGCTCTGTTCACCTTGGTTTTGGCTTTTTACCGTTTGACTTCATGGTCACTGGGTGGTGGTTGGAGTTGAATTTTAAGTATTGGTCTACATGTGTGGGCTTTCTGATACTGTCACGTTCTGTAGACTGTCACTTTGTTGCAGAATGGTAGTTTTCAATCTTGTCAGATTCAGGAGTGAACATTATGTTTATGGCTTGGCCGTTGTAATGCAAGTGTCCTAGGTGTTCCTTCCCGCGATGTCATGTGACAGTCAGCAGTATTGTCACATGACAACATAGTTACACACACTGACAAAGGGACACTGAAAGTCACAAAATCTCCTCAGAGCAGAACCTAGAATTGTGATTAGTAACTTCACAACCTTCTCAATTTGAATGTTTTAAAGTCAGGAATCAGTTTACGTGCTGGATTGTTTGTTTCTCTTTTCTGCAACGGTCCACTTTGAATTGTTAGAAAGAAATCGGTTATACTGGCAAGATGTCTTGTAGCAAATTAAACAATTATGAAAAGGATTTAAATTTGTTCATGTAGACATAATATTAATTGTAGATATCAGATGAAGGAAGGGAATTTAATATTGTGCAGCACACATAAAAAACAGTATTAAATATTATTTCTTATCATAAATATTCTAGTTGTGTACTTGACGTATATTTGTAAAAGTATTTTATATTTTGACAAGTGCACTCGATAGAGTACAATGGCAAGTACAGGTATATATAATTTAAAAATTTAAAACTACAAGTTCAAGTACTGAAAACGTATTTAAATGCAAATCCATATACTTGATCTCCAAAGCTGATCAGGGGAGTGAATATTCACAAAATAACATGCACACTTACCAGTAGTTGAAAATACAGGCATGCTTGTAGTTGAAACTGGAGGCGGAGGGGTGCGCGGTACTGATGATGTTGGAATATACATCGTTGTTGTCACCCTTGTTGACGGTGGTACAGTGCCGGATGTTGTTGGTGTAGGTGGTGGTTTCTTCGATGTAGTTGGTGGAGGAGATGACATTGTGTAGGTTGAAGGCGGATGTGTTCTTGGTGTAGATGGTGGTGGAGGTGTACTTGGTGTAGGTGGTGGTAGAGATGTGCTTGGTGTATGTGGTGGTGGAGGTGTACTTGGAGTGGGTGGTGGTGGAGGTGTGCTTGGAGTGGGTGGTGGTGGACGTATACTTGGAGTAGGCGGTGGTGGAGGTGTGCTTGGGGTGGGTGGTGGTGGAGGTGTGCTTGGAGTGGATGTTGGTGTACTAGGTGTTGGCGGTGGAGGTGTGCTTGGAGTGGGTGGTGGTGGAGGTGTGCTTGGGGTGGGTGGTGGTGGAGGTGTGCTTGGAGTGGTTGGTGGTGGGGGGGTGCTTGGTGTAGGTGGTGGAGGTGTGCTTGGAGTGGGAGTTGGTGGAGGTGAACTTGGAGTGGGTGGTGGTGGAGGTGTACTTGGTGTGGGTGGGGGAGGTGGTGTGCTTTGTGTAGGAGGTGGAGGAAGTGTGCTTGGAGTGGATGGTGGTGGAGGTGTACTTGGTGTGGGTGGTGGTGGTGGTGGTGTGCTTGGTGTAGGTGGTGGAGGAGGTGTACTTGGTGTGGGTGATGGTGGAGGTGTGCTTGGAGTGGGTGGTGGTGGAGGTGTACTTGGAGTGGGTGGTGGTGGAGGTGTGCTTGGTGTGGGTGGTGGCGGTGTGCTTGGTGTAGGTGGTGGTGGTGTGCTTGGTGTAGGTGGTGGAGGAGGTGTGCTTGGAGTGGGTGGTGGTAGAGGTGTAGTTGGAGTGGGTGGTGGTGAAGGTATGCTTGGAGTGGGTGGTGGTGTACTAGGTGTTGGTGCTGGTGGAGGTGTGCTTGGTGTGGGTGGTGGTGGAGGTGTGCTTGGAGTGGGTGGGGGAGGTGGTGTGCTTTGTGTAGGAAGTGGAGGAAGTGTGCTTGCAGTGGGTGGTGGTGGAGGTGTACTTGGTGTGGGTGGTGGTGGTGGTGTGCTTGGTGTAGGTGGTGGAGGACGTGTACTTGGTGTGGGTGGTGGGGGAGGTGTGCTTGGAGTGGGTGGTGGTGGAGGTGTACTTGGAGTGGGTGGTGGTGGAGGTGTGCTTGGTGTGGGTGGTGGTGGTGTGCTTGGTGTAGGTGGTGGTGGTGTGCTTGGTGTAGGTGGTGGAGGAGGTGTGCTTGGAGTGGGTGGTGGTAGAGGTGTAGTTGGAGTGGGTGGTGGTGAAGGTGTGCTTGGAGTGGGTGGTGGTGTACTAGGTGTTGGTGCTGGTGGAGGTGTGCTTGGTGTGGGTGGTGGTGGAGGTGTGCTTGGAGTGGGTGGGGGAGGTGGTGTGCTTTGTGTAGGAGGTGGAGGAAGTGTGCTTGGAGTGGGTGGTGGTGGAGGTGTACTTGGTGTGGGTGGTGGTGGTGGTGTGCTTGTTGTAGGTGGTGGAGGAGGTGTACTTGGTGTGGGTGGTGGTGGAGGTGTGCTTGGAGTGGGTGGGGGAGGTTGTGTGCTTTGTGTAGGAGGTGGAGGAGGTGTACTTGGTGTGGGTGGTGGTGGAGGTGTGCTTGGAGTGGGTGGTGATGGAGGTGTGCTTGGAGTAGGTGGTGGTGGAGGTGTGCTTGGTGTGGGTGGTGGTGGTGTGCTTGGTGTAGGTGGTGGTGGTGGTGTGCTTGGTGTAGGTGGTGGAGGAGGTGTGCTTGGAGTGGGTGGTGGTAGAGGTGTAGTTGGAGTGGGTGGTGATGTATTAGGTGTTGGTGCTGGTGGAGGTGTGCTTGGTTTGGGTGGTGGTGAAGGTGTGCTTGGAGTGGGTGGTGGAGGTGGTGTGCTTTGTGTAGGAGGTGGAGGAAGTGTGCTTGGAGTGGGTGGTGGTGGAGGTGTACTTGGTGTGGGTGGTGGTGGTGGTGTGCTTGTTGTAGGTGGTGGAGGAGGTGTACTTGGTGTGGGTGGTGGTGGAGGTGTGCTTGGAATGGGTGGTGATGGAGGTGTACTTGGAGTGGGTGGTGGTGGAGGTGTGCTTGGTGTGGGTGGTGGTGGTGTGCTTGGTGTAGGTGGTGGTGGTGGTGTGCTTGGTGTAGGTGGTGGAGGAGGTGTGCTTGGAGTGGGTGGTGGTAGAGGTGTAGTTGGAGTGGGTGGTGGTGAAGGTGTGCTTGGAGTGGGTGTTGGTGTAGTAGGTGTTGGTGCTGGTGGAGGTGTGCTTGGTGTGGGTGGTGGTGAAGGTGTGCTTGGAGTGGGTGGTGGTGAAGGTGTACTTGAAGTGGGTGGTGGTGGAGGTGTGCTTGGAGTGGGTGGTGGTGGAGGTGTACTTGGAGTGGGTGGTGGTGTAGGTGTGCTTGGTGTGGGTGGTGGTGGTGGTGTGCTTGGTGTGGGTGGTGGTGGAGGTGTGCTTGGAGTGGGTGGTGGTGGAGGTGTGCTTGGAGTGGGTGGTGGCAGAGGTGTACTTGGAGAGGGTGGTGTTGGAGGTGTGCTTGGAGTGGGTGGTCGTGGAGGTGTACTTGGAGTGGGAGGTGGTGGAGGTGTGCTTGGTGTGGGTGGTGGTGGAGGTGTGCTTGGTGTTGGTGATGGTGTGCTTGGGGTAGGTGGTGGTGGTGGTGGTGTGCTTGGTGTAGGTGGTGGAGGAGGTGTTCTTGGAGTGGATGGTGGAAGAGGTGTACTTGGAGTGGGTAGTGGTGGTGTACTTGGAGTGGGTGGTGGTGTACTAGGTGTTGGTGGTGGTGGAGGTGTGCTTGGTGTAGGTGGTGGTGGTGGTGTGCTTGGTGTAGGTGGTGGAGGAGGTGTGCTTGGAGTGGGTGGTGGTAGAGGTGTAGTTGGAGTGGGTGGTGGTGAAGGTGTGCTTGGAGTGGGTGTTGGTGTAGTAGGTGTTGGTGCTGGTGGAGTTGTGCTTGGTGTGGGTGGTGGTGGAGGTGTGCTTGGAGTGGGTGGTGGTGGAGGTGTACTTGAAGTGGGTGGTGGTGGTGTGCTTGGTGTAGGTGGTGGTGGTGGTGTGCTTGGTGTAGGTGGTGGAGGAGGTGTGCTTGGAGTGGGTGGTGGTAGAGGTGTAGTTGGAGTGGGTGGTGGTGAAGGTGTGCTTGGAGTGGGTGTTGGTGTAGTAGGTGTTGGTGCTGGTGGAGGTGTGCTTGGTGTGGGTGGTGGTGGAGGTGTGCTTGGAGTGGGTGGTGGTGAAGGTGTACTTGAAGTGGGTGGTGGTGGAGGTGTGCTTGGAGTGGGTGGTGGTGGAGGTGTACTTGGAGTGGGTGGTGGTGTAGGTGTGCTTGGTGTGGGTGGTGGTGGTGGTGTGCTTGGTGTGGGTGGTGGTGGAGGTGTGCTTGGAGTGGGTGGTGGTGGAGGTGTGCTTGGAGTGGGTGGTGGCAGAGGTGTACTTGGAGAGGGTGGTGTTGGAGGTGTGCTTGGAGTGGGTGGTCGTGGAGGTGTACTTGGAGTGGGAGGTGGTGGAGGTGTGCTTGGTGTGGGTGGTGGTGGAGGTGTGCTTGGTGTTGGTGATGGTGTGCTTGGGGTAGGTGGTGGTGGTGGTGGTGTGCTTGGTGTAGGTGGTGGAGGAGGTGTTCTTGGAGTGGATGGTGGAAGAGGTGTACTTGGAGTGGGTAGTGGTGGTGTACTTGGAGTGGGTGGTGGTGTACTAGGTGTTGGTGGTGGTGGAGGTGTGCTTGGTGTAGGTGGTGGTGGTGGTGTGCTTGGTGTAGGTGGTGGAGGAGGTGTGCTTGGAGTGGGTGGTGGTAGAGGTGTAGTTGGAGTGGGTGGTGGTGAAGGTGTGCTTGGAGTGGGTGTTGGTGTAGTAGGTGTTGGTGCTGGTGGAGGTGTGCTTGGTGTGGGTGGTGGTGGAGGTGTGCTTGGAGTGGGTGGTGGTGGAGGTGTACTTGAAGTGGGTGGTGGTGGTGGAGGTGTGCTTGGAGTGGGTGGTGGTGGAGGTGTGCTTGGAGTGGGTGGTGGTGGAGGTGTACTTGGAGTGGGTGATGGTGTAGGTGTGCTTGGTGTGGGTGGTGGTGGTGGTGTGCTTGGTGTGGGTGGTGGAGGAGGTGTGCTTGGAGTGGGTGGTGGCAGAGGTGTACTTGGAGAGGGTGGTGTTGGAGGTGTGCTTGGAGTGGGAGGTGGTGGAGGTGTGCTTGGTGTGCTTGGTGGTGGAGGTGTGCTTGGGGTAGGTGGTGGTGGTGTGCTTGGGGTAGGTGGTAGTGGTGTGCTTGGAGTGGGTGGCGGTGGAGGTGTGCTTGGAGTGGGTGGTGGAGGAGGTGTACTTGGAGTGGGTGGTGGTGGAGGTGTACTTGGAGTGGGTGGTGGTGGAGGTGTACTTGGAGTGGGTGGTGGTGGAGGTGTGCTTGGAGTGGGTGATGGTGGAGGTGTACTTGGAGTGGGTGGTGGTGGAGGTGTACTTGGAGTGGGTGGTGGTGGAGGTGTGCTTTGTGTGGGTGGTGGTGTGCTTTGTGTAGGTGGTTGTGGTGTGCTTGTTGTAGGTGGTGGATGAGGTGTGGTTGAAGTGGGTGGTGGAGGAGGTGTACTTGGAGTTGGTGGTGGTGGTGTACTTGGAGTGGGTGATGGTGTACTTGGTGTTGGTGGTGGTGGAGTTGTGCTTGTTGTGGGTGGTGGTGGAGGTGTGCTTGTTGTGGGTGGTGGTGGAGTTGTACTTGGAGTGGGTGGTGGTGGAGGTGTACTTGGAATGGGTGGTGGAGGAGGTGTACTTGGAGTGGGTGGTGGAGGAGGTGTACTTGGAGTGGGTGGTGGTGGAGGTGTACTTGGAGTGGGTGCTGGTGGTGGTGTGCTTGATATAGGTGGTGGAGGAGGTGTGCTTAGAGTGGGTGGTGGTAGAGGTGTACTTGGAGTGGATGGTGGAGGAGGTGTACTTGGAGTGGGTGGTGGAGGAGGTGTGGTTGGAGTGGGTGGTGGTGGAAGTGTGCTTGGTGTGAGTGGTGGTAGTGGTGTGCTTGGTGTAGGTGGTGGTGGTGGTGTGCTTGATGTAGGTGGTGGAGGAGGTGTGCTTGGAGTGGGTGGTGGTGGAGGTGTACTTGGTGTAGGTGAGGGAGGAGGTGTGCTTGGAGTGGGTGGTGGTGGAGGTGTACTTGGAGTGGGTGGTAGTGGTGTGCTTGGTGTAGTTGGTGGAGGAGGTGTACTTGGTGTTGGTGGTGGTGTGCTTGGGGTGGGTGGTGGTGGAGGTGTGCTTGGAGTGGGTGGTGGTGGATGTGTACTTTGTGTTGACGGTGGTGGAGGTGTTGCTGATGTCGGTGGGGGCACGTATTCTGTAAAACACGTATAGTACCAACATTCTTATTAGGGGAAATAACCATGCAGTGATTTGGTTAAGATTGAAGTTGTTAAATGTTTAAATGAAACAATTATGTTGTATTGTTGAAATAATATTCGGATACAATGTATGTTTTCCTCATTATCTGTATATAATAGTTGTACTTTTGGTACTGTGTTGCAATATGGCTACATATTCAAATTTAAGGTATGTAACATGTAAACTTGCCATAATAGAAGCACCTGAAAATAGGAAAATGTAGTGGGAGCGGTTTTGAGCGTTTATGCCCTGATCATATAATACGGACACAGTTTGCATGCAAATGCATCTAGCAGTGTTTGCTGAAGTACTCAAGCACAGCGATTTATTCGCTGATTGGAATAAATAATCAGAAATCACCTTTTAAAAAGTTCTGAAATTTGTTGAGTAATCCTATTATATAAACTTCAAAATAGGCCAATAATTCGGCTGGCGCTACATTCACTCAAATACAGAATACAGTTTATGGAAATATTCGTAAACTTCCTTTGTTATGACGTCATTAGCAATGTGACGTGCTCAACTGAACGGCCGACCAATCGCGTGGTTCAGCACCACGCGGAACGTCGTTAATAGTTGACCTGCGTTCATTCTTAAAATGAACCATCAACTTACAAAACCAATAAGGAATTTCGAAGACGTCAAGGCGCTAGTTTTCTCACAAGAGATTGTAGATTAATGCAAGCTTCGCTAGCTCGATTATAGTGAGATGGACATCAATGGTCATATTTCACGACGAGATGACTGTAGTGTGGAGGCAACATTAACCTTACTATAAAGGCACCCAAATAGACGTTATCCGACACAACTTTGACTCACGTGTAGTTGTTAATGGCACTGTTGTGGTGATCAATTCTGTTGTGGAAACTGAAATAAAATATTGATATAGTACTACGTTGAACATTGCCGTTTTCTTCCGGAACTTCTCCTAAATGTGAAATTGTTGCCAATAATTAACGGACAAAATACGATATACCGGTATGTTATTAGTTTTATAGAGATTTATCAGATACTTATCTCAACTGCATGGACTGATAATGCACGAAAGTCGTGGTACATATATGATCATAATGGGAACAAAATAGGTTACATGTTAAACACAGCAAATCTACATAATTTGCTGATTGGAATACTACATGAAGGGGTTTAGTAACGTAATCGGTAGTACAATGTATTTATGCTTTATTTAAGCAAATAAAATGTTCTTGCAGCTTTCTTACCAATGTTTGACAATTAACTGTTTTGCCACTTTTTTAAATCACTGCTTCCTTGATGTAGAAGAATGTATTCATTAAAGATAAGGTAATCAGCCAAAGATACGACTTATCAAACATTCTTTCAGAAAACAACATAATCAAAATTATAACTCACTCATTTGTGTTGTCGTCCATAGTTGCGTGGTTGGCAAAGCTGGATGTCAAAGAGAAACACACATATTATTATATGCAATGCAATAAACATGCAGTACTTAAAACTGTTGAAATGTATGTGAGTGTGGATGGCTGTGTGCGTGAGTATATACATGTATATATATTTTATCTTAGCTGACTGTAGTAAACTAAAATAACAATGATTTTAAAACATGTAACACGTTAAGCCACTATGATGTTAATAAACGATGTAATTACTGAAAAAATGTGTATTTTAATAAAACGCATCATTATCAATTGAGTATTATATTGTAAGTATGATTTATATATATATATATATATATATATATATATGTATGAATGTATATATATATACATATATATATATATATCAAACAGTAGACGTTGTTTTTCCATAATGATACGCAACAATGACAAAAACTGAAAGCAACATAACTATACCTGGAAGGAAACAGGCAAACACGCCTAACTTGATTTCCATTGGAGCTCCGGGTGGCGCGGAATCGGCTTTGTGGATGACAATCAGTATCTCCGTAGCGAACGTTGAATCCGGGAACAAAACATTCTCGGTGACATTCACAATTTCAGCTGAATATAATCTGCGATCAGAATTAAATGGTGTGAATTTCCTTTCGGTCTGTTTCTTGTAGTAGACTTCGTATGACCCTACATTCATGGACAGTGCTTCTAACACATCAACCTTTCCAAGTTGAGGTGCTGATGGGAAATCGCTGTTTGTCAACTTGATGGTGACATTTAGCACATCTTGAGAAGTCTTGAAAGGCTTTTCATTTGGAAGTGTTCTAAATGAGCCAGAGCCTGTCTCGTCTGATGAAGATATCTGGCCAGCACGTAAGATGAAGGGATTCAGCATGCCATCAGTTAAAACGCAGAAAGCTGAAATAAAAAATAGCATATGACAGTAAGCAAAATAAGTGTAACCTAATTGGCATAAAATATAAAGACAAGATCGTAGTTTCATAACCGGAGTCATAATAGTCAGTGCGAAATTATTGAAAACACTTTGAGCTAAATAGAACCGTCTTCATATTAGAAAGTTATGTAAAGCTTAACATAATTCGACGTCTGTGCTAGCATAGGCGTCCTTCATCAGAACTCATTTGTGGGATTCCGCAACAGAGAAACTCCTAATGTACCCGACAAAATCACACCAACGAATATCTAAACTTTAGATCTTACCATCTGCAATATAAAAAACTGGATGTCAACAAAACCTTGTTGACAGATATAACGACATCATAACAGAGCCGAAAGAGATGAAAACGAATGCACACACCGCAACAATGTTTATACTCAAGTTGGATTATATATGAAAGACGAAAGAACAACAAAGTCACAAGGTAGGAAAACATCATGAAAAAGAAGGAATGACATAGACAAATCCAAGGGCAATTCACTAATCCACATGCAAAGGATTGACAGAATTGGTATAACGCGTATCAAAATATATAACAAAAATGCACTAGCTAAAATCCAGTTTTCGCATGGTCAAAAAGCATAACATTAGATGTAACATTTGGCAATATAAAAATCACCGCAAACACACACACACATATATTCTATATTTTTTATATTACAAAATGTTTCGTGATAATCGACCATATATATATATATATATATATACATATATAGTTAAACCAGATTTTAAACATGTCTGTCTCGAGATTCCCGCACAAAATAATATTTAATATTTAATTAACTAGGCGCCCATGTGGTATTGTGACGTAGGGAGGGTGCATAGCATGACGTGCAAGAGGCCGGCACTGTCCATTCATTCACAGTTTGAACCGATCGTCAAAATGGGTTAGTGTGTGGGATTCCGATTTTGCACAAACAATAGTTATAACAGAGGACCACATAGATAATACTGTTATTTACGCTTCCACACGAATCCAAAATAGCTCGCACGAATGAAGTGAGCGAATTGCAGATCGAGCCGATGAACCTTCCACTGCTGTTGCAAAACAACGTTTTGGTTGCAACCCGGAAAATAACCTACATCAGTATGTGTACGCAAAATAAAACTCCATAGTGTATTCAGCTACAGAAGGATATGCTATATGGCATCATGATATTAGTATAATAATAACATCAATTAATATATGACTGAAGGGTTGTACAGTTTAAAATAACGATTGCATTCGGCTAACCACCGCATGTCTCTAGATAATGTCAACACAAAATTAAACATAATTTAATAACAATCATGCCAACGTAATCAAAACCAATAACGACTCTTATTCCATGAAAACGGAGATTTTGAAGTGCACTAAACGGTTAATGGTGTCAGATTAAATGATGTAGATATAATAAATATAACTAACATTATACAAAATGGCTTCACAAACAGTTGTACTTACGTTGCTAATGTGTGTTTGTAGCAGTGATCAATTTGAGAAGTAATTCTTAGGCTACATATTGTACATTAGTATATTATGTATGTGAAAACTAAATGTGATTTGTCTGAATAAATGAAACTACAAAACATACGAGATTAGCAGAAATTGAACGTTTTTGTCGCTAATTAATAATTACTAACAATTGGGTAAATTTATTTACAAACAGTGCACGGTACTGTAGCATGTGCTGCTTGGCTTAAATCAGACATGGGACAATTAACTTGAAAAGTTAATTAATTAAATTACAATTAACTCTACAATTTCTCAATTAAAATAACACACATTTTATATATCAAGAATTTCAGTGAAATTCTCTATTGCCAGATTTAATTCACTATTCACATTTATGCTTTGGGATTTTGTCATACGGGATTATGTCAAGGATTTCCAAAACATCTACAGACTACAGATACATTTTGTACTGCATGTCATTGGATTGGTGCTAAATACCCATAAAAAGCAACCTCCATACTGAACCAACGCACGTAACCATATGGCCTATATGGCCTACAAGACTATGTCGACAACTCTCAATCCAAGCGCAATTGTTATTTTAAAATATACAGCCTTTCCTTCATATATTAATATTATGACTCGATTTAATGTTTCTTTCTGAAGCTGAATAAAGGCAATCTGAGTACGGGAAATAACACCAACAGTAAATAAATGAGTTACCAATGACAAAGCAGAGGAACAATAAACATACTATGATTCAGATCGTCGTCAAGTAGGCTACCCAAGGTATTCATTGAATAGTAAAATAAATAAAATTTTATTCTTGTGATTCGTTGAAAATTTGATTTAGATTTAAGCCATTATTACTTTGATTTATTGAATTAATTGTTCTCCAAACAACTGCAATAATACAAGTTAATATAACATTTACCTGTCGTTGATGGTGGAGGTGGCATACTTGTTGTAGGCGGTGGTGGAGGTGTAGTTGGTGTAGGTGGTGGTGGAGGTGGAGGTGTACTTGGAGTAGGCGGTGGTGGAGATATACTAGGTGTCGGTGGTGGTGGAGGTGTGCTAGGTGTCGGCGGTGGTTGAGGTGTACTTGGTGTAGGTGGTGGAAGGGATGTACTAGGTGTAGGCGGTGGTGGGGGTGTACTTGGTGTTGGAGGTGGTGGAGGTGTACGTGGTGTAGGTGGTGGTGGGGGTGTACTTGGTGTAGGTGGTGTAGGTGGTGGTGCGGGTGTACTAGGTGTCGGCGGTGGTGGAGGTGTACTTGGTGTAGGTGGTGGTGAAGGTGTACTAGGTGTCGGTGGTGGTGGAAGTGTACTTGGTGTAGGTGGTGGTGAAGGTGTACTAGGTGTCGGTGGTGGTGGAAGTGTACTAGGTGTTGGCGGTGGTGGAGGTGTACTAGGTGTCGGCGGTGGTGGAGGTGTACTTGGTGTAGGTGGTGGTGGGGGTGTACTAGCTGTAGGTGGTGGTGCGGGTGTACTAGGTGTAGGTGGTGGTGAAGGTGTACTAGGTGTCGGTGGTGGTGGAGGTGTGCTTGGTGTCGGCGGTGGTGGAAGTGTACTTGGTGTTGGCGGTGGTGGAGGTGTACTAGGTGTCGGCGGTGGTGGAGGTGTACTTGGTGTAGGTGGTGAAGGGGATGTACTAGGTGTCGGCGGTGGTGGGGGTGTACTTGGTGTTGGTGGTGGTGGAGGTGTACTTGGTGTAGGTGGTGGTGGGGGTGTACTTGGTGTAGGTGGTGGTGCGGGTGTACTAGGTGTCGACGGAGGTGGCGGTGTACTAGGTGTCGGCGGTGGTGGAGGTGTACTTGGTGTTGGCCGTGGTGGAGGTGTACTTGGTGTAGGTGGTGGTGAAGGTGTACTAGGTTTCGGTGGTGGTGGAGGTGTGCTTGATGTCGGCGGTGGTGGAAGTGTACTTGGTGTTGGCGGTGGTGGAGGTGTACTAGGTGTCGGCGGTGGTGGATGTGTACTTGGTGAAGGTGGTGGTGGAGGTGTACTCGGTGTTGGTGGTGGAGGTGTACTTGTTGTAGGTGGTGGTGGAGGAGTACTTGGTGTAGGTGACGTTTGGGGTGTACTAGGTGTCGGCGGTGGTGGAGGTGTACTTGGTGTTGGTGGTGGTGGAGGTGTACTTGGTGAAGGTGGTGGTGGGGGTGTACTTGGTGTAGGTGGTGGTGCGGGTGTACTAGGTGTCGGCGGAGGTGGCGGTGTACTAGGTTTCGGCGGTGGTGGAGGTGTACTTGGAGTTGGCGGTGGTGGAGATGTACTTGGTGTAGGTGGTGGAGGGGATGTACTAGGTGTCGGCGGTGGTGTGGGTGTACTTGGTGTAGGTGGTTGTGGAGGTGTACTCGGTGTTGGTGGTGGAGGTGTACTTGGTGTAGGTGGTGGTGGAGGAGTACTTGGTGTAGGTGGTGGTGGAGGTGTACTTGGTGTAGGTGGTGGTGCGTGTGTACTGGGTGTCGGCGGAGGTGGCGGTGTACTAGATGTCGGCGGTGGTGCAGGTGTACTTGGGGTTGGCGGTGGTGGAGGTGTACTAGGTGTTGGTGGTGGTGTACTTGGTGTAGATGGTGGTGGAGGTGCACTAGGTGTCGGCGGTGGTGGAGATGTACTTGGTGTAGGTGGTGGTTGGGGTGTACTTGTTGTAGGTGGTGGTGCATGTGTACTAGGTGTCGGCGGAGGTGGCGGTGTACTAGGTGTCGGCTGTGGTGCAGGTGTGCTTGGTGTAGGTGGTGGTGGAGGTGTACTAGGTGTCGGCGCTGGTGGAGGTGTACTTGGTGTTGGTGGTGGTGGAGGTGTACTTGGTGTAGGTGTTGGTGGTGGTGGAGGTGTACTTGGTGTAGGTGGTGGTGGGAGTGTACTAGGTGTCGGCGGAGGTGGCGGTGTACTTGGTGTTGGTGGTGGTGGAGGTGGACTTGGTGTTGACGGTGGTGGAGGTGTACTAGGTGTCGGCGGTGGTGGAGGAGTACTTGGTGTAGGTGGTGAAGGGGATGTACTAAGTGTCGGCGGTGGTGGGGGTGTACTTGGTGTGGGTGGTGGTGGTGGTGTACTCGGTGTTGGTGGTGGAGGTGTACTTGGTGTAGGTGATGGTGGAGGAGTACTTGGTGTAGGTGGTGTTTGGGGTGTACTAGGTGTTGGCGGTGGTGGAGGTGTACTTGGTGTTGGTGGTGATGGAGGTGTACTTGGTGTTGGTGGTGGTGGAGGTGTACTAGGGGTCGGCGGTGGTTGAGGTGTACTTGGTGTTGGTGGCCGTGGAGGTGTACTAGGTGTCGGCGGTGGTGGAGGTGTACTTGGTGTTGGTGGTGGTGGAGGTGTACTTGGTGTAGTTGGAGGTGGAGGTGTACTAGGTGTCGGCGGTGGTGGAGGTGTACTTGGTGTAGGTGGTGGTGGAGGAGTACTTGGTGTAGGTTGTGTTTGGGGTGTACTATGTGTCGGCGGTGGTGGAGGTGTACTTGGCGTTGGTGGTGGTGGAGGTGTACTTGGTGTAGGTGGTGGTGGGGGTGTACTTGGTGTAGGTGGTGGTGCGAGTGTACTAGGTGTCGGCGGAGGTGGCGGTGTACTGGGTGTCGGCGGTGATGGAGGTGTACTTGTTGTTGGCGGTGGTGGGGGCGTACTAGGTGTCGGTGGTGGTGGAGGTGTACTTGGTGTAAGGGGTGGAGGGGATGTACTAGATGTCGGCGGTGGTGGGGGTATACTTGGTGTAGGTGGTGGTGGAGGTGTACTCGGTGTAGGTGGTGGTGAGGGTGTACTTGGTGTAGGTGGTGGTACGTGTGTACTAGTTGTCGGCGGGGGTTGCGGTGTACTAGGTGTCGATGGTGGTGCAGGTGTACTTGGTGTTGGCGGTGGTGTATGTGTACTAGGTGTTGTTGGTGGTGTACTTGGTGTATATAGTGGTGTAGGTGTACTAGGTGTCGGCGGTGGTGGAGGTGTACTTGGTGTAGGTGGTGGTGGAGGTGTACTTGGTGGAGGTGGAGGTGTACTTGGTGTTGGTGGTGGTGGGGGTGTACTAGGTGTAGGTGGTGGTGGGGGTGTACTAGGTGTCGGCGGTGGTGGAGGAGTACTTGGTGAAGGTGGTGGTGGGGGTGTACTAGGTGTCGTCTGTGGTGGAGGTGTACTTTGTGTAGGTGGTGGTGGAGGTGTACTTGGTGTCGGCGGTGGTGGAGGTGTACTTCGTGTTGGCGATGGTGGAGGGGTACTTGGTGTAGGTGGTGGTGGGGATGTACTTGGTGTATGTGGTGGTAGGGGTGTACTAGGTGTCGGCGGTGGTGGTAGTGTACTTGGTGTAGGTGGTGGTGGAGGTGTACTTGTTGTAGATGGATGTGGAGGTGTACTAGGTGTATGTTGTGGTGGAGGTGTGCTAGGTGTCGGCGGTGGTGGAGGTGTACTTGGTGGTGGTGGTGGGGGTGTACTAGGTGTCGGCGGTGGAGGAGCTGTACTTGGTGTTGGTGGCGGTGGTGGTGGCGGCGGCAGTGTAGTTGGTGATGGTGTAGGATGTCCGACTGTAACAAACAACAGATAATATGTTCTGTAATTGACACACAGATATACAAGTTGTTTGGATGGAAATTATTTTTGTTAAAGTATTTATATTTTAGTGTGATTTTATTACTATTAATAGAGAAGCGCAGTGTTTCTAGATTGGTACTTAATACAACACTGTGTACATGTGGTTGTGCTATTGCATGCAAAACTGCTATTCGTTTCCTTAAAGAAAGTTTGATACATTCGTATTATTATGTCTCATAGCAAGGATTCAGACGCAGTTTTTTCATCAGAATAGTGTCTTATACTTACCAGTTTCTCCTGCCTTTTGTTAGTTCGCTAGATCTGACATTTTATATAGCCATCATTTGGTGCAAATGACTACTTGTAACAAAGTTATGTTTCAAATAAAAACGATGCAAACATGTTTGGTGATACAGTTTGGTAGGGAATAAGATTGGACGAAATTATTAGCATGTGCTCGTACTGATCAACATTGGAGCGAACGACATCGTGGTGGTTACATATTTGTGTTGAATTCTGTCTTAAACTTATGCTTTTTGAACTCGACATGGCTGAAATACCTGGCTTTCGTGTGCCGCGCTATGGCAACATTTCCCCCAAATTCTTGAGTGTTTCACTAGAAGCTTCTTTTGTAAGTAATTGTTTGCATGCTCAACTGTAGGCATTTTAGTATATATTTTTGTGAAAACGGTGTATTCGATTTCCTCTCGGCACAATTTGTTCCAGTCATATAATTAGTAAACTGATCAATATTTGTGATCTAATACAGTAGAAAGTTACCTCTGGCTCAGTTTCCGTGGAATTGTCTTTTAGATTCGTTACCCTTACAGTGACATATGCAAACATCATCCTAACAGTGATCCACATAAACACCACATTTACAGTGATATCCAAACACCCATATCATTAGTGATATATTGAAACGCCACCTTTACAGGGACATATCCAATCACTAAAAATATAATGACTTATTTGCAGTAACACGAATAGTCACATTGTGTGTTCAGCATTTGGAACATGTAAGCTGCAAAATGCAGTTAAATTGTACACTACACTTATGTCACAATTTAGCAAGTGCTGTTACTGTAACAACGTTGTCTGATAATATATGACACGGCATCACATCGGGATGGCTATCGTTGTCTACGTTTTATTAACCCCTTGCTGTTCCAATATAACTTGTTCCACACGGATACACAATTATGCATATTTTGCTGTTTACCAATGAGATATTTAACTCTTTGTACGGTTACACTTACCTGGTATGAAGCAGGCGAATAGATTGAACTTGATTGTCATCGGTTCGGTCTTTTTTGCCACAAACGTGTTTTTGCGAAAGACGATCATTACTTCAGTAGCATAAGTTCCATCGGCGAATAATACATTCTCGTCGTCGTACATCGTTTCCGCTGAACCTATGGAGCGGTCTGAATTGAACGGCGTGAATACTTGTGCAGACGGTTTCTTGTAATACACTTCGTAACTTCCAACATTACTGGAGTCTTGCTCGAGTAGGTCAAACTTGCCAAGTTGCGGTGTAGTTGGAAAGTTGATGTTTCTCAGCTTGATTGTCACGTTCACTTCATTCTCGAAAGTTGTAAACGGTTTATTTGCAGAAACTCTAAATGAACCCGTCGCTGTTTTGTCGGTCACGGTCACTTGATTGTTAGAGATAATTGCAGAGACGCCCATTCCATCGATCTCCGTGCAGAATGCTGAGAAAAAAAACTTCTTTCAGATTAAATTGGTACATTGAGTAGCAGTTGCATTGGTTTGTCAGAATACATATTTCCACAATACACTTTAGTCATCTGAAAATGTTCATATTTTGTAATTTAATATTTCTTGGAAAATATAAGCAGTTTAAAAAAAAAAAAAAAAAAACCACAGAAACATCAGCAATACAGTAACACAGTGCATTTCTGATTACCAAAATTTTACATTAAATTGTTCACGTGAAAAATATATTATTCACAGAATTAGTCATGCAGTCAGTATATCATTTAAACTAATCCCAACATATATCAGGCTCGACGTTTTGGATAGCTTAACTTAATTGTATTTACTAATCTCAAATGTGTTGTCATATCTGCATTTTAAAGTGTTAATAAAATAATATTCTACATTCTATCAAAAAAACTACTTGAAATATGTAAAAGCATTATTAGGCAACAATATACAAGAACATCAATAAACAGGGAACAATTTGTAAGTGCCAAAAATATCAGCATATATGACGGAGAGTCGTGTAAAATATTGACATACACAAACGTGTAATGTATACCTACCAGTAGTTGAAAAGACAGGCACGCTTGTTGTTGAGATTGGAGGTGGCGGTGTATACGGTGTTGACGATGTGGGAATATAGACCGTTGTCATCACACTTGTTGGCGGTGGTCCTGTGCCGGATGTTGTTGGAGGAGGTATCGAGGTGGTGGGAAAGGAGGATGGCATACTAAATGAGGATGGTGCAGGTGTGCTCGACGCAGGTACTGGAGTGCTTGTTGTGGGTGGGGGTGGGGTGCTTGTTATCGGTGGTGGTGGTGGAGAGCTTGGTGTAGTTGGCGGTGGTGGAGTGCTTGCGGTAGGTGGAAGTGTGCTTGGTGTGGGTGGGGGTGGAGATGTGCTCGGTGTAGGTGGTGGAGGAGGTGTGCTTGGTGTAGGTGGTAGTGGTGGAGTGCTTGGTGTAGGTGGCGGTGGTGGAGTACTTGGTGAGGGTAGTGGTGGAGGTGTGCTTGGAGTGGGTGGTGGTGGTGTGCTTGGAATAGTTGGTGGTGGTGGTTTGCTTGGAGTGGATGGGGGTGGAGGTGTGCTAGGTGTAGGCGGTGGTTGTGGTGTACTTGATGTCGGTGGTGTTAGTGATGTGCTCGGAGTGGGTGGTGGTGGAGATGTGCTTGGAGTAGGCGGTGGTGGAGGTGTGCTTGTTGTTGTTGGTGGTGGTGGTGGAGGGGTACTTGGTGTAGTTGGCGGAGGAGGTGTACTAGGTGTCGTTGTTGGTGGAGGTGTGCTTGGTGTTGGTGGTGGTGGAGGTGTGCTTGGTGTAGGTGGTGATGGAGGTGTACTTGGTGTTTGTGGTGTTGGTGGTGATGGTGTGCTTGGTGTGCTTGGTGTCGGTGGTGGTGGAGGTGTACTTGGTGATGGTGGTGGTGGCGGTGTACTTGGTGTCGGTGGCGGTGGAGGTGTACTTGGTTTTGGTGGTGATGGTGTGCTTGGTGTCGGTGGTGGTGGAGGTGTACTTGTTGATGGTGGTGGTGGCGGTGTACTTGGTGTCGGTGGCGGTGGAGGTGTACTTGGTGTTGGTGGTGATGGTGTGCTTGGTGTCGGTGGAGGTGTACTGGGTGTTGGTGGTGATGGTGTGCTTGATGGTGGCGGCGGTGTACTTGGTGGTGGTGGAGGTGTGCTAGGTGTTGGTGGTGGTGGAGGTGTACTTGGCGTCGGTGGCGGCGGTGGTGTGCTTTCAGTTGGTGGCGGCGGTGGAGTACTTGGTGTCGGTTGAACTACAATGCATCACCCATGATTCACGTTCGACATTCAGATTAACACTAAGGTCTTTTTTAATTAGCCACTGAAAAATTTATGTTTTCTTTTGTAGACGTACTTCGTCTACACAGGGTAACGTTGCCATATGGAATGGCATTTTTTGCTGAAAGAGTCTTCTTTTTATATTGATTGTGTTTTTTAAGTATCACTATCTGAAGGAGATTGCGATAGTTAATATGTCAATATATAATAGTATTGTATTGATGAATCATGATATATATTAGTCGCGACTGATAAGTTGAGTAACATCTTCTAGTTATTGTTATACTTCATGATATTATTAGTGAGTATGGATTCATTTACCTTTGTTGAAGCAGGCGAAAATCGCTAATTTAACCGTCATGGGTTGCTCTGGTGGAGCTGTATCATCCCGGGTTATGACAATCTTTACTTCTGCTGCGAATGTGTCGTCCGGAAAGAGGACAGACTCCGTTGGGGGAATCACCTGTGGGGTGTCTGACATCGGGTTCGCATTGTACGGCGTGAAGTCAGTTTCGCCATCCTACAAAAATGCTCTATTGAGATTGCTGGGAAGATGCCTCAACGTCTTATTTCCCATCTATGCTGGGGTTAGACATCCCTTCTCTAGCCTGTTTTCAGATTTCGCACCTGTCTTGGGGGTATTCCCCAATAACTTACCGGTTCACGTTTACGGATCGACGCTCATATTCCTATGTTTTAATAATAACTATGTATACATATATATATATATATATATATATACATATATGTATATATATATATATACATTAATAAAAGGGTGTGTGCGTTCATTATTGTTAGTGCATGTTCAGTATATGTTAAGGCTCACTAAGGGTATTTGTAAATATGAGTGATTCGAACTCATAATACCGTTTTAGCATTGTATAAAAGACGAAGAACTTAGTTTACATGTTTGTTTATGTACGTGTGACTATTCTGATATAAATGTAATGGTTTCCACAATGAATGTCCTACTACTGTCAGTCATTCTATACAATTTGTGTTTACCGCCTACGTACACCACACCAAACCACATGGAGAACTACTATTTTACAAATTACGCACCCAACCACATCATCAATCAACCTTATGTTACATACTTAGGCTATCACGAACACGAACAAGAGAGAATACCCAAATGGTGTTTTATATATAAAGAATATAAGAAGGATGTGTTGTGCTAAAACAATTAGTATCAGCATAGCGAACACGCATGTACACAAGCACGAACAAAAACACGCAGAAAAGCACGCAGGCGCGCAGGCGCGCAGGCGCGCAGGCGCGCAGGCGCGCAGGCGCGCAGGCACGCAGGCACGCAGGCACGCAGGCACGCAGGCACGCAGGCACGCAGGCACGCAGGCACGCAGGCACGCAGGCACGCAGGCACGCAGGCACGCAGGCACGCAGGCACGCAGGCACGCAGGCACGCAGGCACGCAGGCACGCAGGCACGCAGGCACGCAGGCACGCAGGCACGCAACGCAAACACACACGCTCGTTTGAGTCTTGATAAAAAAAACTCACTTTACGATAGTACACTACGTATGACCCAACGTTCGCCGACACGTCATCCAGAATGTCGACTTTTCCCAGTTGCGGAGGGAAGGGGTAATCGTTGTTGGTTAGCTGAATAGTCACGTTGATACTGGACTCAAATGTCGATAGGGGTCTTGCCCCCGACGGTCGAATTGATCCCGTCATTGGCATAGATGACATCACGATCTGATCTTCAGCCAAGATGGTCGGGTCAGACATTCCGTCCGTCACCACACAGAAACCTACAACGCAACGACATGGTTTATTACATGGAAACATTGCTGATGTTACGACTTCACTGTCGTCCAAGACGGTCGGTTTTGAATTTATTTGGATTTTACAAAGGAAGTTACCGTGTCAATGGTTTTAAACAAAATTAATTGTTATTGTTCAACGGGCGGATTACGTCAAGCCGTAAACAATGGCCTCGTCAACTTTGGTATTTGCAACATTCATTGTATATACATATTGACCTCAGCTGTATGATCTTTTTTGTTTTATATATATATATATATATATATATATATATATATACATATATATATATATATATATATATAACAAAACATCGTTATAACAGTTATAATATTTTCATCGACATTCGTCAAATCAAATCAAATCAATTTATTTTGCAACAACAACAACATAGCAGTATACATACACAAAACAACCGTTTAAAAATAAAGTTGTGTTGTGTGGTGGTCACATGGCATATAATATGCCGTCTTCCTGTGACCCCATAAACATATATTTCGAATTATATTTACGCATACGTATACGATGATTATCACGAGTGTATGATATCTTTTGTATGACAACGGACTGACAACAATAGTTCTACCATTAATCAAATCAGTTAAATATATGTAGCATATCCACTGTGGCAATACAAGTATACAGCACGATGGCTAATATTACGGAAAACAAATCGATAGGAACCTGAGGCAATTGACGATAGCGTAACTTGTACAATACGTAAGTGACAGCGTTCCCTATTTTGTTGCATACCTCTTCTTGCGTCAAACAGTTACCTGTCGTTGGAGGAATCACGGTACTTGGCGTAGTTGGCGGCATTGTACTTGGCGGTGGTGGTGTGCTTGGTGTAGATGGTGGTGGAGGTGTGCTTGGTGTCGGTGGTGGTGGAGGTGTACTTGGTGTCGGTGGCGGTGGAGGTGTACTTGGTGTTGGTGGTGATGGTGTGCTTGGTGTCGGTGGTGGTGGAGGTGTGCTTGGTGTTGGTGGTGGTGGAGGTGTACTTGGCGTCGGCGGCGGCGGTGGTGTGCTTGGTGTTGGTGGCGCCGGTGGAGTGCTTGGTGTCGGTTGAACTACAATGCATCACCCATGATTCACTTTCGACATTCAGATTAACACTACATTTTTTTGTAATTAGCCACTGAACAATTTGTGTTTTCTTTTGTAGACGTACTTCGTTTACACAGGGTAACGTTGCCATATGGAATGACATTTGTTGCTGAAAGAGTCTTCTTTTTATAGTTATTGTTTTTAAGTATAACTATCTGAAGGAGATTGCGATAGTTAATATGTCAATACATAATAGTATTGTATTGATGAATCATGATATATATTAGTCGCGACTGACAAGTTGAGTAACATCTTCTAATTATTGTTTTACTTCATGATATTATTAGCGAGAATGGATTAATTTACCTTTGTTGAAGCAGGCGAAAATCGCTAATTTAACCGTCATGGGTTGCTCTGGTGGAGCTGTATCATCCCGGGTTATGACAATCTTTACTTCTGCTGCGAATGTGTCGTCCGGAAAGAGGACAGACTCCGTTGGGGGAATCACCTGTGGGGTGTCTGACATCGGGTTCGCATTGTACGGCGTGAAGTCAGTTTCGCCATCCTACAAAAATGCTCTATTGAGATTGCTGGGAAGATGCCTCAACGTCTTATTTCCCATCTATGCTGGGGCTAGACATCCCTTCTCTAGCCTGTTTTCAGATTTCGCACCTGTCTTGGGGGTATTCCCCCATATCTTACCGGTTCACGTTTACGGATCGACGCTCATATTCCTATGTTTTAATAATAACTATGTATACATATATATATATATATATATATATATATATATATACATATATGTATATATATATACATTAATACAAGGGTGTGTGCGTTCATTATTGTTAGTGCATGTTCAGTATATGTTAAGGCTCACTAAGGGTATTTGTAAATATGAGTGATTAGACCTCATAGTACCGTTTTTGCATTGTATACTAGACGAAGAACTTAGTTTACATGTTTGTTTATGTACGTGTGACTATTCTGATATCAATGTAATGGTTTATACGATGAATATCCTACTACTGTCAGTCATTCTATACAATTTGTGTTTACCGCCTACGCACACCACACCAAACCACATGGATAACTACTATTTTACCAATTACGCACCCAACCACATCATCAATCAACCTTATGTTACACATTTAGGCTATCACGAACACGAACAAGAGAGAATACCCACATGGTGTTTTATATATAAAGAATACACGAAGGATGTGTTGTGCTAAAACAATTAGTATCAGCATAGCGAACACGCATGTACGCAAGCACGAACAAAAACACGCAGAAAAGCACGCAGGCACGCAGGCACGCAGGCACGCAGGCACGCAGGCACGCAACGCAAACACACACTTTCGCTCGTTTGAGTCTTGATAAAAAAAACTCACTTTACGATAATACACTACGTATGACCCAACGTTCGCCGACAAGTCATCGAGAATGTCGACTTTTCCCAGTTGCGGAGGGAAGGGGTAATCGTTGTTGGTTAGCTGAATAGTCACGTTGATGCTGGACTCAAATGTCGATAGGGGTCTTGCCCCCGACGGTCGAATTGATCCCGTCATTGGTATAGATGACATCACGATCTGATCTTCAGCCAAGATGGTCGGGTCAGACATTCCGTCCGTCACCACACAGAAAGCTACAACGCAACGACATGGTTTATTACATGGAAACTCTGCTAATGTTACGACCTCACTGTCGTCCAATACGGTCGGTTTTCAAATTATTTCGATTTTACAAAGGAAGTTACCGTGTCAATGGTTTTAAACAAAATTAATTGATATTGCTCAACGGGCCGGATTACGTCAAGCCGTAAACAATGGCCTCGTCAACTTTGGTGTTTGCAACATTCAATGTAGATACATTTTGATCTCAGCTGTATGGTCTTCTTTGTGATATATATATATAACAAATCATCGTTATAACAATTATAATATTTCCATCGACGTTCGTCAATAGTTCTACCATTAATCAAATCAGTTAAATATATATAGCATATCCACTGTAGCAACACAAGTATACAGTACGATGGCTAATATTACGGAAAACAAATCGATAGGAACCTGAGCGTGACTTGTACACTACGTACTGACAGAGTTCCCTATTTTGTTGCATTCCTCTTCTTGCGTCAAACAGTTACCTGTCGTTGGAGGAATCACGGTACTAGGCGTAGTTGGCGGCATTGTACTTTGCGTTGGTGGTGTGCTTGGTGTAGGTGGTGGTGGAGGTGTGCTTGGTGTCGGTGGTGGTGGAGGTGTACTTGGTGTTGGTGGTGATGGTGTGCTTGGTGTCGGTGGTGGTGGAGGTGTACTTGGTGTTGGTGGTGATGGTGTGCTTGGTGTTGGTGGTGGTGGCGGTGTACTAGGTGTTGGTGGTGACGGTGTTGTACTCGATGTAGGTGGAGGCGGTGGTGTACTCGATGTTGGTGGCGGTGGTGGTCTACTTGTCAAATGAGCTACAACAAGCCATGTTTTCTTGTTATGCAAAACAGAATAACAATATGACGTTTCGCATTGCTTTGTGTTGCATTGCCATATGCACAAGCGCGCGCATACTCACGCACAAACACACACACACACACACACACACACACACACACACACACACACATACACACACACGGTAAGACAATTGTGCAAATTGTTTACCTTTCTCAAAGCACGCGAAGATCGATAATTTGACCTTCATTGGTGCATCTGAGATATCATCACGGGTTATAACGATCTTCAGTACTGTTGCGAACGTGCCACGACGAAAGAGAACGGACTCTGTTGGAGCAATCACTTGTGGGATGGCTGACAGTGGGAATGAGTTGTATGGTGTGAAGCCAGCGTCGCCTTCCTAAATAATAATGTTGCATAGATATATGGACGTGTGTATGTATGTACAATGCAAAGACAAAATAATACAGGCGCGTTTCGTGCATAAAATGTACTAGCCCCACAAAACAAATAACGAAATTATTGTATTTGTGACAAGTTATGTTTAATTATACATGTAAACAAATGTGTACGTATGCGCGTGCATGTGTTTATTTATGTATGTGTGAGCGTATGCGCGTGCATGCGTATTTGTGTGTGTGTGTGTGTTTGTGCATATGCGTGTGCGCGTCCCTGTGTGTATTTGTGTGTCGGGGGGGGGATGGGTGCGGGTGTGTGTCTGTGCGTGTGGCGTGTATGTACGTGCGTGCGTGGGTGGGTGCTTTCTTACCTGGAGATAATAAACTTCATATGATGCAATGTTCTCCGAAATATCTTCCAGAATGTCGACCTTCCCGAGCTGAGGCGGGTTGGGATATTGGTAGTTAGTCAGGTCAACAGTGACGGTGACGGTATTCTCGTATGTCGTAAACGGTTTTCCCCCTTGCGGCCTAATTGATCCGTCCGCGAACAATGCTGACGTCATGATCTGATCATCTGTTAAGATGGTCGGTTCAGACATTCCGTCCGTCGCCACACAGAATGCTACAATACAACAGCATAATTTACTGTAAAGACGCACAATATATCGTTGCAATTAAACAACAATTCGATCTATTTAACGATCAAAACGTTATGTTAAGTGTAAGACTGAAAATGTCATAACGTACCAGGCGTTCGGTACAGTCGTTTTAAGCACTGAATTATGCATTTACCCGGTAAATTCAATTTAAATGTATTATTTCACGTATTGTCATTGCACTGATCGCGTGGACAGCTTCGCTGGGCATTCCATATATTTATCAGATATAATTTACGTAGTCTAGATCTTGTCAACTCTGTTTGGAAAAGCAAACACAAAATTGCTCCTTTCCAACTTCTAATTTCTAATCAATAACACCAAATGTGTATGTTATTACTTAACACTTGATGTGTGAAGGCGAAAAGAAACAAGTTGCACATTCATCATAATCAAATCTACACGCAAATCTGTGTCGGCGTCAAATACTTTCTCTTTGTTGCAAATGCGCCGACTGATATACTTGCGGAAATACCTGTCGTTGGTGGTGGGCGGGTACTCGGAGTCGTTGGTGGCAAAGGCGTCGTCGTGTGAATCACAGTTCTAGTCGTCGGCACGGCGGGAGTTGTCCGACGCACTGTCGTAATAGTCATATGTCGCTTCATTATTACGCTCTAAATATGTGAACTTACCATAACTATGCTGTCAAATAGATTGTCTACGTCCAACGAGGAACTGTGAAATGGGTCTCTACTCTTTTATTTGTTAGATATCTTAATTATTAATAATCTTAATATAATGTTATTTTAATTTCTACACATATTTAAAACAGTCTTGTGAAAGCATATGTATGCCTACGCAAAATTACTTGTTCTGAATATATGGTGCTCTACACATTTTTAGTAGCAATATTACTATCATACGCCACTTTAGACTATCTAGCTGTCGAACTATTTGACTGTTGCATTTTGTTTCATGAACTAACGACTGGGTACGATAACTTACCATTCTCGAAGCACGCGTAAACGGCCAACTTAACCTCCATCGGTTCATTGGGTGGTGCGTGTGGGTTGCGGTGGATTTCGATCACCAAGAACTTGGCGTAAATGTTATCAGGAAAGACTATGTTGTCGTCAACGTCAAACGTATCTACCCCCGATGGCATGCCACCGGAGATAAACGGTCGGAAAACGTCATCACCTTCATCTTTGTAGTACACCTAAGTGCATTGTACAAAACATTATCTGAACGTGTGTAGTGATTTCACTTGAGATAAGAAAAGATGTTGTTTATTGTCCCCATGGGGAAATTCTCTCTATAACGTGTGTCCATGTTTGACACATGGGTGTACATATTTTCTCTGTAATTTAATAAAGGTTAGAATAGCGGGCGTTGCTGTTGTATGCGTCTACAAAGAGTTGGTGGTGTAATCTTACGTGGCTGTTGAATCATTATTATAGATTACGCTCGTGTGAATGCTAGCACTTTAGTTTTGTGAATACGGTGTCGCGATCCATCGACTGTGCTAACGTCGCAAACAGAGAAACTGTTGAACTGGCAATGTTCAAGACCTGTCAACCCGCATATGTGCGCACTCTACTCAGCAAATTACGAAATTCGTACTTCCAAAACTAGCATTGCAAATGTTGTTTAAATGCTCTGTTAATGTGTGGACCACTAATTTGACAAAGTTAAACGTCCTGCTGCCCAGCAGCGTTTCATGTCATATTTAGAACATTGATCATAATTCCATGTTCCTGTTGGAAAACATCAGCTAACTCTGATGGCATAGCTCATTCGTGAGAATGGATTGCGGCACATACGTGTGCACGTGTTTGCGAGTAGACGCAGTCCATACC
This sequence comes from Escarpia spicata, assembly GCA_963995525.1. Classification (NCBI taxonomy): domain Eukaryota; kingdom Metazoa; phylum Annelida; class Polychaeta; order Sabellida; family Siboglinidae; genus Escarpia; species Escarpia spicata. Next base: position 43,786,333 of record OZ023205.1, on the reverse strand, counting down.
TTGTAGTAGGCCACGTGCATCGACTGCTTTTCTAGGAGGTCGATTTTGCCGAGTTGTGGTGTCACGGAGTAGTCGTCATTGGTCAGTTGCAAGGTGACGTTGACCACAGGTAGGTCGGTAGAGTAGGCTGGCAACTTGTCCGGCCTCAGGGAACCGATGGCCATGACATCGGACGTGATAATCTGGTCATCGGCCAGAATGGCTGGGTCATTCATGCCGTCAGTCTCGACGCAGAACGCTGCCAACAAGTATCGGTTGACAACTTATTAGGCTATAAGCTTAACATAAATGTATTTTGCGTAGTGATATTATGTTTACAAATATCGTGTAGAGCTTTGATTAACACGTGTTAACGTTTCATTAGTTGTGATTGTTTGTCGAGACCTTGCTTGAGATCGCCTCATTGCTACTTGTAGAGGAATACGAATGCATTAGACCTACATGATAACTTTTCATTCCCTTCATCTGTGAATGCATTGTATTATAAGAAGTCATATGGCTACTGATGGAATTGTGGACCAGTGGACGTTTCTTCAACAATGCTTGGATAAACGAGTGTAGTTTATTATCATGTCAACGTACATGTGTTTACTCTTAGTAATACGTATTTGTTAGTATGTGTTTAGTTACTATAACCGGTTTGGAATTTTGCCGAAAGAGCAGGATTGTGTTGTGCTGGTTTGACGTTAGCGTAATAGCCCGTTATGACCATTGGCCTGGTTGGAAGTTAGTCTAGAATATGTCGTTTTGTTATTTCGTGTATTTGTTAGTCCCACAGAGGACGATCGTTGTAGCCATGTTTGTAGTTTTCTCAGAGGACACTGTAGTGATATTTCGGTTGAACGTTTACACAGATGGCAGGTGCGTTATGCCGACATTCATGTGGTTAACCTAACGCTCTATCAATACAAAGTATCGATTGGACGACATGTATTTGATCCACCACATTAGCACAAGCTATTGTTATCAACGAACTGTTCAACTAATATATTATGAAACATGAAATCGTATAGTCACACTTGAAATTATGCAAGTGTGTTTAAACACTGATCAAATAATTAGATTTCGTATGGATGATGCTGACATTTACTCTGGCGACATTACCTGTCGTTGTCTGTATCACTTGTGTTGTCGGCATAGTCGGTGATGTCCTCTCTGTTTAACAAAGACAATGTATTACGTTCGCCAGACAACATATTCTTCCACATTGAGACTGCATGAGATACCGTCAAACAGCAAAAAATTTCGCTGCAACACGATGGGAAGCAATGGAGTACTTCGAACGCTACTGCTTTAAATATATTTATTTGATGTAGCAACACCCCTGCCGCATAATACGATCGTAAAACCCAAGTCGAACACTTACTGAAACCAGCGTAGCATCCGTCCAAATAAAGATCCTTCAATCCAATTTCTTCATCGGCGAGAAGTATTCCTTCAAATGTGATCATTACCTTGTACACATCAAGCAGTGGAATGGTCAGGTCAAGTTCGACCACTGCCCACATCAGAGGTGCAGTTATCTGTACTCCAGAGTCGACCTACAGAGCACAGCAAGTTCATAAACGCAATCCTTCCTCGCCTGATTAAAGTGGCATTCTGAAAGTACAATTTATAATTGTTTTTTTTAAAGAAAGTGTACACTGTGTACAACATGAACAATATATACTTATTTGATCATACTTGTTACCATACATGTCAGTTGCATTTGATATGTTATTCAATAAATAACAATTTCAAGTTCTCACATCATTATCAAATTCATGAACATTTAAACCACCAGATATATGTACAATTTGGTATTTATAAATTCAAAACGTTTACTAGGTTTGTATGTGAACGTCACTGCTAGGAGCAAGAACTGTTGTGAACGGGGTTTTACTGGTGCATATGTGCGCATGCGTGCGTGCGCGTGTGTTTGGTCAGCTTTGTATTTATGAGTCTGTCTGTGTGGAATTGCATGCGAGTATGCGTGCGTATGTGACATCATAAATATAACTTAGGGAGTGTGCGTGTGTGCGCATATTGTGCTGGGTGCGTGAGTGAATGAGTGAGTGAGTGAGTGAGTGAGTGAGTGAGTGAGTGAGTGAGTGAGTGAGTGAGTGAGTGAGTGAGTGAGTGTGTGAGTGAGTGAGTGAGTGAGTGAGTGAGTGAGTGAGTGAGTGAGTGAGTGAGTGAGTGAGTGAGTGAGTGAGTGAGTGAGTGAGTGAGTGAGTGAGTGAGTGAGTGAGTGAGTGAGTGAGTGAGTGAGTGAGTGAGTGAGTGAGTGAGTGAGTGAGTGAGTGAGTGAGTGAGTGAGTGAGTGAGTGAGTGAGTGAGTGAGTGAGTGAGTGAGTGAGTGAGTGAGTGAGTGAGTGAGTGAGTGAGTGAGTGAGTGAGTGAGTGAGTGTGTGCGTCAATTCCCCAAACCCACCCAACATCGCTCGCTCCCGTCCAACCCACCGTGATCTCACTGAGGACTGTTGTCTTCGTGCTGACGGTGATGACGGCCCTGGCGACGTTGTTGACAGTGAAGCTGAAGGCCGTCATCTTGAAGTGTCCTGGTGGCAGCGCGTTCTCCACATGAATCCACGCGTTGTTTCCCAACGCCAGTTTCACTGACGTCTCCGAGCCACGCACGGCATCCGACGGGGTCGCCGTGCTGGCTGTCACGTCGAAGTCGCCCGTGCCGTAAACAAGTGTCTTATGTTCCTCTTCCGGGTCACACGGGGGGGCTGCGAATACGCACACACGATTATCGTCTGTGTTGATATCTTGCCGTAGTATTTATTTTATACTAGCTGAGTTAAACACACGTATACATGATTATCAAACAGTGTCTTTTGGGGCAGTTTTATGTCCAATGTCGAGCTTAAAATTGCAATACCCTCGGCTGTTTGCAAGCGCGGACTGGGCGATCACAGCTTATGTTGGTGTAATTCGCAGCGCAATTTATGTCGCTATAGTGCTATAAAACACATTTGTTTTAAATAATATGTAAGTGTCCTTTCGTACCTCAAGCAATGTAGTATGATGTAATGAATATATTGGGGTAGATAAAACGATGTAAATAAAACATAACATTTTCACAAAACACAACGTAATTCACTCAAACACGCACACACGCACACTGAAAATGTGCTAGCCATTTTGCTAGAAAATGGATACCATTTCTAAAGTTAAGGAGAAGTTAAAATGTACGAAATATTTAACCCATCTTTTTGCTAAATGGCTAACACATTATCGTAGAGGTAATGAGTGTACACCTAAAAGCATATAGAATAATGGCAGATATTGCTAACACTCACGTGCTTCCGTTGTTACAAACGGAGTGGTATTCAGCGTGGTAACGGCTGTCGTTACGACTGATGTTGGTGGTGGTGGCGGCGGTGTTGTCGTTGTTACTAAAGTGTAACATAAAAACACTATGAGACCATTTGTGGCGTGGATTAGGCCCTACATGTTAACAACATGTTAGGAACCTATCAAGTCAGACTGCAGCAAATGTTAAATTGGTACTATTTGAGATAATAGGCCAAGCTAATTGTGGTTGTATATATTAATTGTTTATTTTCACGAAACTTGATGTTGTAATACTTAGCTCAAAGATACGTGTACATCAATCATTATTTTACAAGATTGCCACACGCTTCAGATTATTTATTAATATTAACTGGAATAATATTAAATGTAGTGTATTGCGTTAGCTGGATATATGACAAGTCAGCGGGAACGATAGATGGCATTTTCCGTGTTTAGCTACATGTTAGACCTAAGGCGAGATCGCTGACGTTACGTTATAATGTTAATAAATTAAAACGATGAACCTACCACGCCTTGTTGTCGTTGCCTGAGGAGTTGTCGTCGGAGGTTTCGTGAGCGTTGACCCTAAAAGCAAACTAGTAACACATAATATTGCACTAAACAGAAAAAGGGGTACATAACAGTGGATATAACACTTACGTCGGAACAGATCATGTAGGAAGGGGCGTAACGCCTACCCCATATCTAGCCACAGGGCTCGAAACTAAGAATGTCAAGATCGTCAGATGGAATGGTGCACGTTGTCTTAACGAAAGTGTAAGGAGCATGTTGATTCACTGGAAATGCGCATTTAAAAGATGGACGAGCTCATAATGCGAATTCGAAGGTTTAATAACGGTTCTCGGTTCACTGACTCAGAAGTAAATTTCACCTCGCAATATATAATTTATCATTTTCTGTCCTAAAATTGGCATTTCGTTTATACCCACATGGAGCGTAGCAAGCTTTTATCGCCAGACCAGTCACATATACGTCTCCAACGACAGATGTTTGCACGAAGCGCAGTCGGAGGACATTTGCAAACACGCTAGGCGTATACTTCCACGAGTGAAACGTCATCTTGTTCGGTTCGTCGGATGTAAACACGTTGGTCTGAAGCAGCAACGTAATTACTACCGTCAGACAGTCATACGTATGACTCATACATAGAAGACTAGCACGCGCTGTCTTGTCTTACTACACAGAACGTGTCTTTACGTTTGGTAGGCCTATAGTTGCCTACTAGGTATAGACGTATATATTATGTTATGATAGGTGCGTTAGTCAAGGTAGGCGCTGACGTGACGTAGTAAGACTTGTTATCAGTAGAGTAAGTTAGGCTCTATGTTACTGGATAGCTATGCATGTGTAAGGTACGGAAGAATAACCGTTATAAGATATGCTACATTGAACTGTTAAAAACAAAATTTACCAACAAAAACAAGATCATGATGAATAAATAACAATTACAAATGGATACATTCAAGGAAACAGGGGAAATCAGCAGATCTGCATAAACTGGCCAACGAGAATCGAACGCCTGCCCGACGATGAACCTATCTAAGCATTGGCCTACGTACCGTGGTGTTCATGTCGTTGAATGTCACAGTGAGGCTGTTGGCGCCTTTGAACCAAAGGTACACCTCAACGACTTGCACGACGTCGGCGTAGACGGTCACGGTGACGGTGAGTCGGCTGTCCACGGGCACGAGAGTAGCACCGGAACCCGCCGGCGAGCCTTGCAGGATGTCTTTGCTGACGGCTCCTTGCTCGGACGTGATGCTGATGATGTCGTTCCTTGCATCGATCACCTTGTCATCGCAGTATTCTGACAGAGAACACTTGTTGGGTTAAAGGTGGCTCATCATTTCGATGTGTTCGCTCATTTCAATTGAATTTTGTCAAAAAACGAACCTTCTTATTATCCACTATAATGTAATATATATGCTAGATCGATTGTACGATATTTATGTCGTCTTGGTGAAAAAGACCAGGCAAGTTATTAATTTATTTAATTTGTGCTCAAACATTAATTACAGTTATTATGTAAACAGTTGTAGTCACGTGTTGATGTTGTTGGTAATTCTTGCTCTTTCGAAAACCTTGTTGTCAATAAGTTCAGTAGTTTGGATACTATTTGTCGGCCGGCTAACTGACTTCACCAAATTAACGCATATATATACGACATAATAACCAAAGAAAACAATAATTCGACCACATAAACAATTGATGCCATTGCCTCGAAGGCCTAACAAGGATATAGAAGGTTTATGCGTAATTGAAGTATAGACCTGTAGCTCGGAAGCACAGACCGGTGGACTGTCAGTAGAGAGGATTATTGTTTAAGGCGATCGTTCCGAAACATAGACAGTTTCATTCATACAGCTGTAAATACTAATATACAATATGCCTACCCATGTATTTTGAAATGCTCGCTATATTGGTAGCTTCTTGAAAATAATGAATTCCGTTTAACAGCAAGCAATATGATTTACGTAGGACGTAGGCGGCGCGTTATTAACCCTTCCCTCACCGCAGCTCTTTTCGTCACTTCCGTCGCCGCAGTCATCGTGTCCGTCACACTTGACCTCCTTCGGCAGACAGGCGCCGTTATGACAACGGAAGAAGTCATCGGCAGAGCAATCGACCTCTGTTGGGGAGGGAAGATACCACACATTAGTTCGATACTGTATTGATAATAGTAACTGTATCAATGACCGTCGAAATTACTTTGAAAAAACTATGGTTACGATTACGGTGATAGGTGACGAAACCAACATAGTCTGTCGTTGGTTTGACCACTTGATGAACTGTTAATTGTCATGTATCTTTTACAATAATTTTGTAATGGAATGGATTAAAATGTGTGTGATGGTTAAGTATATAGTTTAGACAATGTTAGGGCCTATTAATGTCACTAAAATGTTAGAGTCTAATATTCGACGTCGACAAGTAGCATAATTGGATAGCCTGTTGTAAATATCTCACCGCAAATGGCATCCTCCTGGAGTGATGATGATATAGCAACGTAATCAGCTTTCTTTACTATGTAGCAATGTAGGCCTAATATGGCGAATTGTCAAGATCAGTATGTTGTGACAACACTAACTGAAAATTCGACTAAAGGGCAAGTGCTACATCTACTGGAAAGGTGGCATGACACACACCGGCCCTAGCGAATACTTGTTCCTACACGTACCTGTACAGTTTTTCTCATCGGTGTCGTCGCCGGAACCACAATCGTATTTGCCATCACACTGGAAGTAAATAGGAATACAACGACCGGAGCGACACGTGAAGAACATTTCGTCGCACTCAGGCGGGCCTGCAACAAACCACGTCAGTGTATTGGAAACATTCACAATTGTTGTAGGACATGTGTAGTGGCCATTATATGTACTGCAACAGGGAGTTCGTGAGCGCTAACGTAAGGACGATCCTGCAATAACCGAAATTGTTTATGATCCTACTAAATTACCCGAATGGGTTTAGGCCCTATGGTACAATCGGTATCATATAACAAAGGTTTCCAGATGGAAAGTGTACGCACGCATTTGCGTTCTTGTGTGTAAGCTTATTTCGGAACTCCATAAACGGTGATCAAAGCATGTAGTGTGACTGAATGAACGCGTGCGTGCGTGCGTGCGTGCGTGCGTGCGTGCGTGCGTGCGTGCGTGCGTGTCTGTACTACCAACTTACCACACCCTGTCTCGTCACTAAGATCTGGACAGTCCGGTGTGCCGTCACAAAGGAAGTTTTCGGAGACACACACTCCGCCAGTGGCACACTTCACCTGGCCTGGTTGGCACTGAAGCGCTGCAAGCATTTGAACAACATATGACACAAGTCCTCCAGAAGCTTTCCACCACAAATGGCTTGGTCAAACCAGTAACAATAAATGCCACATTCGTAGACATGTGCATATTTAGTGTAGGGAGGGAGGGAGCGAGAGAGGGAGGGAGTGAGGGAGGGAGGGAGGGAGGGAGGGAGGGAGGTAGGGAGCGAGGGAGGGAGGGAGGGAGGGAGGGAGGGAGGGAGGGAGGGAGGGAGGGAGGGAGGGAGGGAGGGAGGGAGGGAGGGAGGGAGGGAGGGAGGGAGGGAGGGAGGGAGGGAGGGAGGGAGGGAGGGAGGGAGCGAGGGAGGGAGGGAGCGAGGGAGGGAGCGAGGGAGGGAGCGACGGAGCGAGGGAGGGAGGGAGCGAGGGAGGGAGGGAGCGAGGGAGGCAGTGCGCCAGCGACCGTGCGTGAGTCGGTCAGTGAGTCAGTAAGTGAATGAGTGACAGATTGAGAGATTGAGAGATTGAGTGAAACAGAGAGAGACGGGGGGGGGGGGGGGGGACAAATATCGGAACGGATCGTGTGATGTGGATCACACCCAGCAAGGGATTTAACGAAACAACAACGAGCCTGCTACGCACTGCAGTTGAGTTCGTCGGAGCCGTCGGGACAGTCGTTCATGCCGTCGCACACGAAGTGGATGTCGAGACACTTCTCTAAGTCGATGCAGCGGTGTTCGTTCTCGTCACATTTAAACTCTGGACAACTATCGCCGTAGCATACCCACTGGCCATCAGCACAGGTGCTGCAGAGGAAACACAATACACCTAAATAAAAGACCAGTATAGCCAGCACTACATAAAGTTAGTCGCTGCAAAATACTTTGTGGTTAGTTGGTGTTGGTAGAGTTAGTGGTGTTGGCCGTTGCTATTACAGTGATTTCACGAAAAAAATTCCACCAGAAGCGTTTATTCAAACAAAGCAGACAAACGCTTTAAATGTACATAATATATTAAGTATACACATTTGCTAGAGAATATATGTCATTGTATGTCTATCACAGGTTTGTTGGACTATTATTTTCGTTGCAACCCAAATGAGTTACACTTTATTTTCACGTGTAATTAACTATTACTATTGACCATATATATCAGTGGATCGGTTAACATGATTTACATTTGTAAATGTAGCTGCTCCCACCCCCCTCTCTCTCAACACAAAAATAATTGGGAATTCAGGACTCGCTATGACGCATTTTTAGCGTATTATTAACATGAAATATGTCCCGCTTTCAGTATCTACTAGACCACAGGTGGAAACAGATGGTACGGTTATCGTTATTTCATACCCCTTTAAAAAACTATACCCAATATTAAAATGAATGGTATTGAATTATATCCGGTTGATGATTTCAATTTTCTAGGCCTTACTATTAACAAACACATGTGTTGGAAAACTCATGTAAATAGAATAGCTAACAAAATCTTACAGACTATTATGGATTTTTTGGTAAATTAAAAGACATTCTACCTGGCAACATTTTACTCAAAATGTCTAACGCATTAATATAATCTCATCTCAATTACGCAATACTAGCATGGGGATTCCAAACAAATCGTTTACAAAAACTTAATCAGAAGAAATATCTTATAACTATAACATATTCTAAATATAATGCACACACCAACTCCATTTTCAAGAACATGGGTCTTTTAAAGTTGGATGATATTTTAAAACTCAAACAATTAAAATTATATTTTAAATTTGTAAATAACAAATTACCAGAATACTTTAATACTATGCCCATTGTACATAATTCAAACATTCATAACTACCGTACCATAAACATTAATACTATCTACATAAACCGAGTAAATCATAATTGTGCCACTAATTGCATTATACATTTAATTATTCACACTGTTAACAATGTACCATCTGAACTCAGAAATATGATTTATGCCCATTCTCTTCAAAGCTTTTCGATATACTGTTAAAAATACTCCATAAAGAATTATGAAACTGAATGTTTTATCTCAAACAGTTATATTTGTTCTAACTAAAATAAGATAAATCCTCCAACTGAAACTGTTTATAAACTGTGTGTTGTTTTAGTTATGACTATACAAAACTTTAGGGTTAAGTATTTGTTTTTTTTTAAATTAATATTAGTAGGGCTATTAGAACATTTAATTAGTATCAATTGTTATTATTGGCTAACTGGCTAGATGTTGTTTAGTACATAGTTTAATAACGTTTAAATATTGAATAAATGTCAGTTTTATTTTAACATTAGTGTAACTTATATATTACTAGCTGAGATACCCGGCGTTGCCCGGGGAAAAGGCAGTCTTATGTACCAGACACCCCAAACCCATCCCAAATGTTTCCAGCCTAACCTCATTAATAAATGGTAACTGGTCACTGGCTTTGTTGTTAGAACAATCATTTGCCAGAAATCTCAATCGCTCACCCGCCTAACACAGTGATTGACGTAACCAGCAACAGCGGATGCTGGGTAGAAACGTCAGCCTGATACACGCAAAACTAACGGAGATGCGGATGCACAAACAAACAGAGAACGAACTGTTTTATAATACAGACATGTCGTATTCCTAGTTATCCAATATAATATACTTTTGATACTCACTTTTTATAATACACTAATTGGCGGGCGATAATTTCGACGCTAACTGGCAAAATGACACATAGCTCCATCAGTAGGAAATACACTGAATGTGAAATTCGAAAGAGGGCGACACTTGTAAAGGTGCGGACGTGACGACAGGTAGACCTGGTGCATGTTAAGCGCTGAGGATTTCAAACGTCAATAACTTAAAAACTATTCAAAATGTCTGCATACATCCAGTGACATATTTGTAGATGATGCAAAAAGTCAGCCTGATACATGCAAAACTAACGGAGATGTGGGCACATACAAACAGAGAACGAACTGTTTTATAATATAGATCATTGTAGTATATTATTTTGCATGCTTTTATTAGCGTTAGTAGTTAGTGGTAATGTTAGTTAGTTAGTTAGTTAGTGTTAAACACTGTTAATTAATGTTTATTACTTATTAAATAATATTTAATACAATAATTATTATATTATTATAACTTTGTATACTATTATACATTTAACAACACATTAGCGGCATGCCTAATGCCTTAATGAGAGTCTCACTATACATTTCGTTACATTTATTTGCTGTATATAATATGTATTTTATTGTCGAATAAATGATTATGATTCTATCAATGACCACACACGAATATAGAATAAGTGAGTTAAGTTTATTTTACCTCACATGCATGGTCACCAAAGAATTACGCACCAATTTTGGCAGTCCCTCGTGATATAAGTCCCAGGATTGTATTCCTTGCCGCCAAGTCTGCAGGTGCATTCCGTGGCCGGCACACACTTCTCGCCTGAAACATAGTAGGGTAACTGTATCATGTGTGCATTAGTGTCTGTGTGTAATTTACTAATTATGTTAATATTATGGAGAAAAAAAACTATAAAAGAACACAGCTATTTGAAAAATCGATTATGCTCAAAGCTATTTAGTTTTGCAGACGTTTACGGAAATCTAAAATATGCTAACTACTCATACGATTGGCTATTGATAAATTACTCTTGTTACCTATATGGATACATATACTCGACATCAGTTGGTTGCAATTAAACATTTCGTTACAGTACTATTGTGTTACCCCACTTTACTTGGAAATAAACGTAGTTCCTACCTGATCGGTATGTGCCGTTAGGGCAAAAGCAGCCTTCGACACAGTGGGTCGCTTCACAATAGTCCTCCGCCTCCTCGCCTATGTTTTGGCAGGTCTCCTCGCAGGGCGGGCCGCACGGCTTGTACACGGACCCATACTCACACATAATGGCTGCAACCACGCAGCTTACCCGTTACTTCATGTAGCCGGTGTGGTTGGTTGCGTAAATCACAACATTAAACGATACAAAACCTTGTAATATAATGGCAATGATGGCTGCAACACGCTCACTCGTTACTCTGTTCCCTTGCATAAATCACAACATAAAACAATACAAGGCCTTGCAAAGTATCTAATGAATGTATTATAGTATTAAATATAACGGATTAATTTCTATAAATGAATTGTAATTGTTGATTAAACAGTTGTTTTTATATAAATTAATGAAACATATCATAATTATTGTATACACTACTCATCCAGTGTTAGTTAACAAGATTGAGTCGTAACATAAATACAAACTGCTATAGGCCCCAATCATGGGCGGATCCAGGGGGTGTTGGGGGAACGTGTTCCCCATACCTTGGTGTTGGTACATAGCCTCTCAAGTCTGAAGGTCAGGCAAAAATAATCAGCACACCCGCCCCATCTTCCGATGTCAACATCCGACAGCTGAGTGGAGCTGCAGGTCTAGCTCAGCCCACCCAATATGAATTTGTTTCGGCAGCCAGTGGAGGTTTTTTCGGCGAGCCTGAAGGGGGAGCAATTGGAGCTTTGAGGCCCCCTCTAGACTACCCTATCTGGATCCGCCCCTGCTAGTGAATAACAACCTCAAAACAGATTAGTAACCCCAGTAACGAGTCGGTAAACAAAGTATGAAGAGTTTTAGGGCAACACGCGATAAACGCCATTTATAAAACTTTGCCCGAACACAGATCATATGTTTGTTCAACCAAGTGTTCAGTTAGTACAATATGAAATGTAGGCCTCTACCAAAAATTCTTGTTAAACGACTGCACAAGAAGCTTGTTTTCAAAAACGCGATATCCTTTTTAGCCAATCAGCGTCGACTGCCCCTCTTCCGACCAGGTGAACGACAATGCCCATTGTATGGATACATCTCACCAAAAAAGGTTAATCGCATTTTGATAAACATTAACTTTATATCGCATTCTGTATAACAAATATGCCACAAACAGTTCAGAAATTATGTAGGCCTAGAAGTTTCAATTTATTTTCATCTGAAGATGAACCAACACATTTTTAAAGTGAGTTTTCCCAAAACGAACAAAATGGATATCATGTTTCGCCCTGAAACCCATCATGTGACATGTGTCAGTGTCGTAACAGATAAATAACCATCATCGAGTGTGCGGTTCACGTGTCTACATCAATGACAACACAGTGAGTGTTGTTGCACCGTGTGTACGTTCCATTCCGCTGGTACTTACGACACAGGTGTTGAGATCTCCACTTGACGAACACGTCGTGTTTGTTACACTCCTCGGCGAAGTTAGCAATGGCCGTGCACAGACACTCGCAGTCCCCGCCGCGGTCGCACCTGGGAAAGGCGATATATAACAGTATAGGCCTATTGCTATTTCTAAGATACACAATAATATTATACAGGCAGGCCTGTTGCTGTTTATTTAGCTGTAATATCGATATAAATCATTATTACTGATATTACAGCAAATTAAATATAGTAATCTTCCATGCGTGTAATTTGAGCTTGCATTACATGTTGTAACTGTACGGCATAAATCCAATAAGAATAAGTTGGATGCGATGTATAAGAGTTGTTTCCTTGGTTAGAGATCAGTGGAACCGTGCTTTTCAACAATTTATCATAGGTCTAGTAATTATAGTGAGAAGCACTTAGTTAACTATGCCGTTTAAGTGTTTACAGTTGTTTTATATTAATAATGGACTATGAAAAACAGTGTGAAAACAGTTAAATACAGCTATTTGCATGCGACGACTTACCCACACGAATCATATATGCAGTCGTCGTAGTAGTCTTTGAAGTTGGTCACTTTCTCCCGACACTCATCAAAGATCTTCCCGTCCATAATAATCTTGCACGAGGCCACAGCCCAACTCGACCGTTCTATGTGTTCCTGTCAGATAAACAGTTAGTACCGTGCAATGAATAAACAAAAACTGGGTTATGTCAATTAGTCAAATAGGCAGATACGCAGTTATTTCAACGCACTGATTCTGTGATTATTCTCCTTATAACGATACTGTTGAAGTGTCCACAATTTGCATAGGTTAATGATATGCTCTAAATGTTGTTGCTCCGTTTTAAGTAATAAATTTGGAATAAGTACCTACGTAAAAGCTGCTAATAACAAAATCTTTATTTTCGCACATTGAAAATGGCAATTGTACATTCTTTAAAATACAGTGATTTCCGTAATGATAAGGCTGACTTCATTATTATTTTAAATAGTGCATGTCTTAAAACTATTTTTTGATTTCTAGCATTTCGTATAAAACATTCACGTTAGATATTATTTTGTTTGATACATCAGCCTGCCCCACACGGCGAATGTAATGTGCTAATGACAGCATATGATCATAAATTCAACCAATTTACATAGAAGCATTTGCCGACATTTACTACATAGAATGGTAAACAAACTTCCATGTGATTATCTCTTCAGCATGAAACAGTGACTATTCATCATGTGTTTGTTGACACAGTATGCTTGGCGATCGCAGGATCATTCCTAGGAAATATTTTAAAATTTGGTCAGCCCATTTTACTTAGACAGCATGCAGCAGCGTATATTGCCAAATAAATAACCGGAGACGGTAATCGAATGTGTGGTGAACGTTGTCTGGAATTACCTTGTGATTTGAAATACTATCCGTTAGTACCCAAATACCATACCGCTCCTTACTATAATCTGATGGGTCTTCATTGAGAAGTATTAGTATTAATGTGTTATGCGCAAATGGCGAAACGTAACTTTAGCGCCACGTGTGCCAAGGGTAATGCGGTCAATATATCGCATGTGAGGTGAAACATAATTAATAATACTATGCATCATTATTTGTTTTGAAACCTCACTGTTAAAGTCACCCTCTGAACTGGGCCAAAGTGACCAGAGTAGAGAAGTGATCGCATTAACAAGATTACTAATATGTGACTGTTCGAGAGCGAACGTAATTGCGAGGTAGCTGTATTATTAAGGTAATCATAAAGCGAAGTCCGAGTATTTGCTGTGTATGCCCGCTAACAGAACCACCACGTTACCTCGCACGGGTCCCAGTCCGCCAGGCTGTCGTCGACATTGGAACAAGACTCGCTCGTCTTCCAGTGGTTGCCGAAGTCCTGCGCTTTAGCAAAGATATGACCGTCTTGCACTCCGCGGAAGTCGTCTTCCGCAATGCCGTTGAAGTCGCCGCACAGGCCTTCGACTTGCGACCGATACATCGGATCAAGGAAAATGTATACACGAGTGCCTGAAACAAACGGCAGATACTGTGAGAGAGTGCAGCGTGCGATGGTGCTATTATCGAGGTGTTACTAACATCTGTGAAAGGTTGATTCAATAACACCGAGATAGAACGTGTAAGGCTATAGTAGTATTGCATCCTTTGTGTGCATATATATATATATATATATATATATATATATACTATCAGAGGTAACAGAAAAAAGCATGAGCGGCATTATCAAAGAATATGTGCATATACAAAACGTACAAAAAAATTAGAAAAGACGTATATACCCTATAGATACGAATGCGCACCATACTGCATCTTGATTTGTTTTCAAGAGTGTTCAGTGTTCTTACAGTTATTGTAGTGATACAAATATATCACCAGTTATGTCTTTGGTGTTGACCAAAATTGTGTCAGGTACTTTTGTAGAAGTTTAAAATAATTCGTAATGCATTCATTCTAACGTTATGGTGAGGACGTGACGCCCACTCACCCCCGTCCCACATGATGGTGAGATTGTGGTACCGGAAGTTGATAGTCGTGAAGAGCCCTACTCGCATGATCTCTACACCGTACATGACCTGCCGCTCTCCCGAATCGAACGTCACGTTGTTCACCATCACTGCAGAACCCTGCCACGTACGTCACGTATATTAAGCAAACATGATTGGTCATTGCTAGAACAATGTAATGTCAAAGTGTTGAACTAGGTGACGGTTTTCACATTTACTGTTGACACGTATGCACATTATAGGCCCTACTCATCCACAATTTATAATATGTAATTTAAACCTCTTGGTCATTGTTGTCATCCGTTCTTGTTTCGTGAATTTTACATAACAACTATATTTAGATTAACGCATGCTGATTTGGTGACATACATAATTTAATATGTCTTCATTGCGAAAGACGACAGCCATGCGTTACATAGGCGTCGGAAACGGCGGGTTCTCGGCGCCTGGCCCCCCAATATATTTGGTGGGAGGCGGGAGATAGGATTACCCCCAAGAAATATTTAGGGGAGGGGTGCATTTTTTGATGGAATTTGACATTTTTGATGAGCCTGAAGGGGAGTAGCAAATTGGGGTTTTAGAGAGCTTGAAGGTGGTTTCTTTGGCGAGCCTCAAGGGGGTTGTTGGTGGGAATCAAAAATTAAGAACGTCGTTGCGCATAATCTTCAACAGCACCCCTGTAACCCCCCCTCCCCCGGCTTCTGATGTCACGAATCGACAGCGACAGCGGGTGAGTGCTGAACTGAAACTCCGGGCTGGCTTAGCCCCCACAATTTCGTTCCGACACCAGTTTGTTACAATGGATTTTTACGTACGCACACTATTCTACTAGACAAACAACGCGCGTGCTATGAATGTGCACGAGAGTAGGCCCTATGTGCGCGAGCGTGTCACCTCGATGAGTTTGTAGTGCATGTTGAATCCCTCGACGGAGATCGACTTGGTGCAAGTGACGCCGGCCGAGCCACAAGGGACGTTCTCGACCGTGATCGTGAACTTGTTCGTCTTCTCGTGAACGAGGATATAGCTACAGGCGCCCATAAAGCTGTAGTGTGTACCGTCGAACGTCGTGTAGTGGGGATCTCCACTCGCCCAACACACGCCTAGAAGGTGGCACACACATACAATTATGTACACGTTAAGCTATAACACATACTTGAATTAAAGTGCTAAATTACTGACATATGAATTAATATCGCCATTGCTGGCGGCATGTGGGGAATTACTGTTGGCCCCTTTAACGTCTAGGTTAATGGACTAACCACAAATGTCCGACATTATGTTGAATTAATATCGTCCAACTTTAGATTTAAACCAACATGTTGTTCTAGTTGTCTTTAGAAATATATCGTGTTTTCACGTTGTCGTATCAACAAATACTAGGATCATCGCTAGTATTAAGCTAGTGGTGTACGTGCAACACTAGTAGTGGATGGTTTTACCTCGGCAAGGTCGTTCCGCGTGTATCACCCACTTCTGGTTGTAGCACACGCTGGAAGGATACAGGGGGATGGTCTCGTCATAGAACCACACAGTTGACATTATGAAAGCGTTTATGTTGACGGAGTTGTTATTTCCAAATAACAAATTGTTATTCGAAGACTTTATCCGGATTTAGTTGTTAAGCTAATTTGAAGATATTCACAAAATCACGTTTTAAAAAATCTTTCACTTCATGTTTATTTGTGGACTTTTTTGATATGATGTCGTGTTCGCATACCTGGTATGTATGCACAGACTATCAAAATATGCTTTATTTAACACACGTTTTACAAATTAACAAAACTAAAGACCCAGTTTACTAATAATATCTACGAATCATTCAACAGGGTGTGGTATAACATCACTGGACGCAAACTATTATGTTATTAATGTGTTTATGTTAGCCAAACAATATGCATCAGAATAAAAAAAAACAGCTATATCAGGGAACATATAAGCATATATCGTCTATAATGTCATTCCACAATCTTGCTATAACATATCTTTGACAAGTGAAGTACAGTATAGTAAAGTGGCGAAATAATGTATCAAGTGAAAACCAAATTTAACTTACTATGTCTTGCATCCAAGTTCCAGTAGTTCTCCACGGCTGTAATATTTGCCGCTGTAGAAGCAGGGACAGTCTCGCGGACTAACGCATTCACCCTAAACAATAACACGTTGTTGTTGAATACACCACGAACACATCATGGCAGTGCATGTGTCGTTGTATAGTAATGAGAACTTATTATTAATGGGTTTTATCAAAACGAGTGTTGGCTTAGGGAGGTTTGTACGCGGACGTTTCAAAGTTTTACAGGGGTGGGGGTCGTCTGCGGGAAACAAACTAAGGAGCCTCGTAAACGTTGACGTCCAAATGTAGTATAACGTAGACCTACTCTATAAATATCTTCATTTTTGGTAACACCTCGTTTTGCGGCAACTTACACTGACGAACAATCCATTGCGACAACGCGTACCGTTCCAAACGAGTTGCTACAACCTTAGATGGGCAATGTGCGCTGGCCAGTCGCACATAGTCGTGGACTGCACATGCTTTGGTCTAGCGGCACAACAAGGATATATTCATCTTCGAAAAATGTTGAAATTATATTGAAAACAATTCGTAGAAGTCGTACTCACCGACGCTGACGTCCTGCACTGTCGGAGACTGTCTCGACAACCATGACGTCGCACTCACCGACGGAGACATTCTACACCGTCGGAGACTGTCTCGACAACCAAAACGTAATACTCACCGACGCAGACGTCGGAGACTGTCTCGATAACCATGATGTCGCACTCACCGACCGAGACATCGCAGACTGTCTCAACAACCAAGACGTCGCACTCACCGACGGAGACATTCTACCCTGTCGGAGACTGTCTCGACCACTATCACGTCATACTCACCGTTGGAGGCATCCCACACTATCGGAAACAGTCTCGACAACCCAGACCCAAGACGTCATAATCACCGACTGTCGGAGACGGTTTCGACAACCAAGACGCCGCACTCACCGACGGAGACATCCTACACTGTCGTAGACTATCTCGACAACCAAGACGTCGTACTCACCGAAGGAGACATCACTTGCTCGTCATCGGCACCCGGAGTGCCCGGACAGGCACAGCCGTCAACGATGGTGTCGGGGCAGTCTTCTCGCTTGAGGTACGTCGAGCAAGTACTGGCGCACCGGTTGAACTTCTTGTACACCTGCGTACCGGAACAGCGCACTGCGACTGCGCACACGTCGTCTCCGCAGTGCCACTTCCCGTCCTTACACTCGCTGTCAACGAACGCGTGCATCATTGTGAATAGAAGCTCATTGTTACAACGGTATATTAGTATATATTTACTAATTCCCCGTCAACATTCCTACAATCTTTATCATTAGTTTCTTAATTTTCTTTTAACAGGATTGCCATATAAAGTTTTACGCTCCAGATGACTTAACGAAAGTCCAACAATGCACCACCTACGTATTTTTAATCATAGTCACAATGCTTGATAAAATTAACACAATCGTGAAATAATTCGTTTCAGTCATTTATTGTCCTCCGTGAAAATGAGTACTTTCTCATATCTGACCTGCAATGTTTTTTAACTACTGCTATCCTGTGCTCTTTTGTTCTACTGATTTCTTTAATTTTAAAAACATACCCTTGTTAGTCTTTCATAACCATTCAATATCATAAACACTTCTATATTTGGTCTCCTCCTAATCTCCAAGTCTCTAATGTTGTCAACCCACATCCTATTAGACGGCTTTCATAACTAAGGTTTCTCATTAGTATAGTCGTTGCTGTTAGTGCAGCTATCAACGTGAACCATGAACATTGTTACTCCGGTAAAACTGCACTACATCAGATCTCTGAAATATTCATAGGAGGGACACTTACATACTCCCCCCATACCCCGCTCCTAGATAAAGCGAACGATTTTGTTCTGGTATTATGGGAATCCAACATATGTTGTGTGTTTGACCTAATATAATATTCTTCCGTTGACAACACCATGCGCAAACAACGTGAACACTATTAATGGTAAATAAACAAAATAACACATCTGCGACCCAGTTTTACTTATATCAATAAAGTTCATTGTCTATGGTGGAAACAAAACTATGTTAGGTGGATACGACCTCCTCATAGCGTGTGCGAGAGTCGTCTAGGGTCTGCCCCGTCTCACCATTTGTTGCAGGCTCTATGAGCTGTGCTGCCGGCGGCTTTGATTGGCACGTCGCTGTCAAACTCGTCGAAACACGTGCACTGCTCTAAGGCGACGCACTGACCGTGGTCATCCATGTAGTGGTCAACCGGACAGTGACAGCCCTCGATGCAACTGTCCTCACACAGCGACTGAAACACCATAGTCCACCAATATGGTAATCATAATGCAGATAATTCTACCTTGGTTTGATAGAAGTCCGTGTTGACAAGTAATTATGTATAAGTCTTTACAAATTCATAAAATCTTTTCTTTTGTTAACCAGCCCATGTACTTTAAATGCATATTTTATTAACTATTCCGATAATTAAATTGTATCGGATGGGCGAATTGCTTAACGACGAGTGTCAGGTAATCCATGAATGACTTCCAAACTGAAGGAATTTATGAATCAACCAGAAGATTAGTGTATAACTCCGTGAATATCACACTTTGACTATCCTTTTGCGTCATATGTTCAAATGCATGAACATCTTACCACTTTGTGCGCGTAAAATTAATGTGTTAATATGTTTAGGTGTCAATGTGTGCGTGGGTGCATGTTTGTACGTACGTGCATGTTTGTGCTCGCGTGTATGTGTGAGTGTGTTACGTCAATGCGCACGTGTGTGCGTGCATGTGTGCGCTCAAGAGTGAGTGTGTACGTGGATGTGTACTTGTGCGTGGGTGCGTGCGTGCGTGCGTGCGTGCGTGCGTGCGTGCGTGCGTGCGTGCGTGCATACGAACACACATGCGTGCGCGCGCCGATGACACCTACCTGCGTGAACTGCCTGTCCCGACACGTGTTGCACTCTCCGTTGCACTGTTTGTAGACCAATCCACCGGAACAGGAAACTCCAGTCACAGCTGAGGAAACAACGGTTGCGAAGGTCACGAATCAACAGATACCTTTCGGCATGTTAGTAACTAAGACAGTTCGTTTTGCATCCTCATTGTTTTTGTTATATGTGCGATTTTCAAAATTGTTTAGGCAGTTTCCCGTCTAAACTTGAGCAAATCGACACATTGCGAAAGTGTACGCATTGTGATAACTACAATGTCACTCCCTTTATTGCTGGGGAAACCGCATGTAAGCAAAACAGTGTATTACAATCAGTGCATCTTTATTTTATGTAACTACAACATTAAACAATTTATACTAAACCATATGTTTTCTCTTTAGCAATTAGTATGTGTACTAGGCCACCAGTGTATCGATATATGATTATAATGTAAAATAGGTAAGTAGCGCTATATGCCACAATGTTCATAATTACATCTGGAATGTATAGAAGCAGTTGAATCATGTATCGTCAAATTCAGTGTTAACTACACTAATAATTAATGTAAAGCACACCAATGAAATAAAACCAATAGTTTTTAGGTGTTCGTATTTCTAGATGTGTCGTAATTTCGTCATGCTTTTTGTTTGCTTCCACAGGAACGGAGATTTAGCAGAAACCAATAGAATATCGTTTTACTCAATAAAAAAACACTCTACAGAACGGGTAAATAAATTGCGTTATCAAAATATCAAAACGGTCCTATCCAGCAGGATATCTCCCCTTAAACTAAACAAAAATATCCTACTGATTACGAAAACGAGACATCACGTACCGTTGCACAACCCAAATAGTTCTACGTCTTCCTGCCATGGGACCATGATGCCGTGCAAGGCGCACTCACGCACCAGCGCAAGGATCATGACGCACAGCGGCTTATTGGAAGACGTATCCTTGCGCGCACACATGTCGTAATGGCACCACGCCCGGTAGACCTTCCATTCCATCACCTTGATGCACTCGTTGAATACCGGTGATTTGCCGACCAGTTTGCACATTGATTCTGCAGATTGGTCGTTCTGCAGAAAACATTCAAATAACAATGGCGCTCGATATAACGATCATTTCACAAGATTTTAAGCGAAATTGGTTTAATTGGGGAATATTATAGCATACGTTTGGTGTAATGGCCAAATTCCAGACACGTTGTAATACTGTTTTGTCTAACGTCGTTTATTTTTTAATGTTGATGAAAGAGGACGAAATTGATCACTGTATCTATCATTGGTGGTTACAGCTTGGATGACGAGAACAACGTTTCATGTATGGGAGGAGGTTGCTAAACGGCTTTGGACTTGTGTATTGTCGTATTTTGATGACATGAAGTGGACCCTCACTTACTGGTATTACAGTATATAATCAAACTATGTATTTGAATCAGGAAGCGAGTATGGTCATCTAGTAATATATAATCATTACGGTGTGTTTTGAGAATTTAATCGACAATCATTTCTATTCAAATGCCCGATACTCTCGCATCACTTCGTCAGTTCATCAGTATTCATCCTTTAATAAACCAGGCTTCAGTTTGATTTTTTTTAGCGGTGACTGATGCCTCAGAACCGGGAATTCTGTCGTACGCACAGCGCATTGATGCAACACGCTACACTAGTGCAACAGGTGATGCTAACCATTTAATTGCAATATGGCATGTCGCCGGGTGACTCTGTTTCCCGATTCAAAAGCTTTCGAGCAGCACACCACTCATTTACGTTGTCAACATATGGTGCACTAATTACCACCCAATTATCCCAAGCTTGAGAAAGGCCTTTCAGAAAAGTCATGCATAAAAAACACTTAAGCAAATAACTCTAAATCAATATCGTTGTGTATTCTGAAACGCATTATCATGATCCATAGAAACGATGGAACAATGAACAGACAAGTGGACCTCAGCGTCTCACATGAGACACCCTTAAATATTAAGATGTTAGCGTATTACTATATCATAGAATGTACGATAACGTCTCGTTTCACTCACGGACATGCGTATGTTGCAGGGTCGTTTGTTCTGGTTGGCGCTCGCGTCCAGTTTGCACATAGCGTCTCTGTAGGAGTTTCCGAACTCTGACACGGTGCTGACAATGCCAGAGCTCGAAGTGAATTCATTCGTGATGTCTCCGTCCATGTTCCCACAGAGACCTTCGATCTAGATAGCAAATCCCGGTGATAGAACATGTAGACGCATTACATTCGAAGGTGGAGGAATTAAGATAAACAATCACATTGAAGAAACGCCTGAAAAGGAAAGTAGTTTGGAGCAGACTGCGACAGGCAGGATACGTGAAGAGAATACATGAGGAGAGAATGGCATAGAGAGCGCGGGAAACAGAAGAAGGTGGTAGAACATGAGAAAGACCATAATTAAGATGGGTATATATATAGTGTTAATAGATTTCTTGAAAGGGTAGGGATGAACAGCCAAGAAATTGAACAAGAAATTGAACAACAATTACAACAACTACAAGAATTATAAAATACATTACATCGACAATAATGTTTAAATATTAATGTAGTAAACTAAAAATAGTACACAGTGCATTAATTCCAGATTATTAGTTATTTTAGTTTCGCCACTGCTGATCACTGTGAAATCTTAGTTTTCCGCCAACTACACTTACCTTATTGATATAGTATGGGTCGAGTGTTACGTAGACACGACCGTTGACGTCAAACAAGACACGGAACCCAAAGCCACGAGCCATGAGAAACAGAGATGTGACAACCTTCACTTGGATGAAATGGCCGTGATATGGATTTTCGAGTAGTTGGTCGTATTCCACCTGCAAAACAATACAATGTCGTAGAATGTTGTCGTCAACGCTTAGCATACATATCATTTCCGCCTATCCACCCCTAAAACGAGTTTTATAATGTTTAGTATCATTGTCTCAACATTAACTACGTTGCCAGTACTAAATACTTGCATAAATACCAATAAATAATTGTACAAAATAATATGCCGCAATTATTCTTGCTCGGTGGGTTGCTACAATACAGTGTAATATATCGCATCCTTAGAATTGGTATGTTGTCAAGTGTTTTGTTGATTTGATACGTTATGTCATAGCATTGTCATAATGTGTAGCACACATGTCATATGCGAATGAACGTAGGGCTTGATGTTTGCAAAGGACACGATACACTGGTCAATGTAAATGTCAAATAAAGAGCTATGTCAAAGCTTTTTTATTTTCATATCACAAAAATAATAAGTGTGTAGTCGGATCGATTACACACTTTGGAGATAATAAAAATGTTAAAAGATTTCAAACACAACAAACCGATGTGATGCTGGAATCACCGTAGCGAGGTCCATTTGTTGAACCACTAGCTCAACTACCTTTGTATAATGTATGAGTAACAGTTATTGCAATAGTCTGATTTTCATGTATACATTTCGGTCCATCTTGATTACCACGTTCGCTACTCGGTCATAGTTGATTCGATTATTTATCACCCTGGTCATTCAATACAATTGTTTTACCACCGCAACCGTGCATTTCCGCCAACGAACGCGCTCGTAAGTGAATATAGCAATTTAATGTAAATATAATTTGCATTAAAATGACTGAAAATCACGTAAAATGCCAGTGTAAACAAATATATTTGTGCCAACAAATTGCACTACCAGATTATGATACGATACACGTGCGCTGCACTTACGTTGTTGACGAGAGCGCTGAAGTCGTTCTGAAGAACAACGACCGTTGTCTCGTTGCCGTACTGGTACCGCACTGACACCGACACGATGCAGTTGATGGCCATGTCGGTGCAGTCCTCGACGTTATAATTGATCCTCAGGCTACCTTTCGTGCTCAGTTCGCCCGACTTCATCTACAATGCAATACACTTTATTACGCGAGTCTCTTCTATTCATTGTAATTGAATAGCTTTGAAATAAGTGAATTTATGCGTGTTTCGGGGGTTTCGGTTTGATTTAATGTATCAAATTGTAACTCTAGAAAGTGACTCGCCCGCGTATACTCCGAGACGATGGCGTAGTAGAACAAATTTAATTTAATTTAATAAGAACAACAATGACAACACGGCCAATAATTATAACACCTCGATACATTCGGACAAGAAACATTTATAACTTATTCGCAATCAAGATAATATACTATACGTAGCTAATCTATGTGAAACGTTCTCGTTCGGCTGTGCGACAGCGTTTCAAATATCGATGAGATACAGATGCAGACGGCCTAAACTGTCCACAAGTTGTCATACTGATCGACACCCTGGAACTCGTGTGCATAGCCGTCAACTACGACCTCCTGAATGTGCCCTGTGACTGCCTGAATATGTCCTTACCGAGACAAGAGTGCAAGCACATACTTATGGTATTCAACTACGACCAGCCGAACAAGTTCTTACCGAGACAAGAGTGTAAGCACAGCGACCTCCTTGGAACTCGTATTCCTTGCCGTCGAACGTGCGGAAGTGCTGGTAGCCGACGATGGAGCACGTCTGAGAGCAGGCGTCTTGTGAGCAGTGCCATCGGCCTAACATACACTCACTGTGAACAAAGAGAAGACGGAACGTCGACGATTATTGCGCGGGTAACCGACTGGTAAATGAGACGCGTAACTGTACATTCTTTCGCCGACGAAAATAAGACCAATTTGGCGATCCGGTGCATCTAGAGTTCGATATAGCAAATCATGAATCCGTTCGTTTGTGACGATATTATTCAATATTTCAAAAATGTAGGTACAGTTCATAAGTGACTCTCCAGGCAATACAGTTATTGCTAGTTGATGTACACCAAGAATGACGAGAGTGTAAATGTGTAACGCACATCAGAACTTCTCAAAAATGTTGTATAGACGTAGGCCTCTACTGTTCTGTATATGGTATAATATGTGATAACTAATCATAAACTAGTAATTTTTATTTTCAAAAGACGTAGACTAGTGTTTATAGTAAATAGGCTCAACAAGACGCGCGCTTGGTGCCTCTCCCACGCAGTGTTTCGGCCAAATTGTGTTTCATTCCAAGCTGACTAAGATTTCCCAGGACATAATGGTACAGCTAAATTCACCGTTCGAGTTATCTGAGATCCGGTTACTTGTGGTATTTAACAATGTATCAACACATACGCGGTCCGAGATGTGGTGGTTATCGAAGAGACTTTCGAATTCATGAAGTCGTAATGTCTGTTATGCTTAAACGCCCGGATCGTATTTCCCGTAATTTAAGATAAATATGTATTTTAAATAGTTTTATATCTATTTAAAATGTGTAACGCTCATAATTATTATGTTTTATATCAAATTCTAGGCTGTACATGTTAATTGTGAAGGCAACACAACACCTTATGGACACCTTCTAACGCTCAGGTTCTCCCCCCATCAATGCACTTTAAACACAAATAAACCACTACGTTACAAACCATTTATTGCAGCCGATCTTGACGATAGATCCGGGAGAGTGTTCCTTCTTCTGGTAGAAGCAGGGACACTCGGCCGCCTCGATACACCGGCCGTCCTGGAAGAATGTGCCCGCGGGACACTGACAGCCCGGGTAACAATCCGACAGACACTCGGCCGGCATGATGTTGTAGAGCGTGTTGCACGTGCGTGGACACTTAGGCGTGCACTCGCTGTACTCCAGGTTGCTCGGACACGTGCGCGCTATTCATAAGAAAAGAGTGTATTATATACCTGCATGCAAATGTGTGTGACGTACGTGCGTGTATGTGTGTGCGTACGTGTGTATGTGCGTGCGTGCTGGGAGAACTGGAGCAACATGGAGTGAAGGAACTTGTCTAAAAGTCCGATGTTGTACAACGCTACCGCGCGGCACATAATTAATCAAAAATAAAATCTGGCAATATTTCGTTCGTTTGTTCCATCTGCCTCTCTTCACTTCCATCTATCGTCAGCTTTGCTTCCGTCTTTCTCTCCCTCATTGCAGTTTACATATTCCCAGTAAAGCAGCGGTTACCACATCTGATCAATTAACGAACGCATGTGAGTAGAATGTAGTAGACGAACGACATAAGCCCCACTTACGGCACAGCTGCGACGTCCTCCAATCAATGATGACGTTGCTGGAGCCGCACTCGCTGCTGTAGGCGGAGAAAGCCCCGCAGACGACGGCGTCCAGCTCATTGCCTAGCATGGTTTTGTTGCTCGAAGCCGCATACGCGAGGACGTTACAGAAGTCATTGACACATCGATGGTAGTAGTGGCTCACCATCACCTGCATACACGTGTCAATCGTCGATGTTAGTAGTGATTCACCATTATCTGCGTGCATATGTTAATCATAGACGTTCGTAGTGGTTCGCCATCGCCTGCCTGCACATGTTAATCAACGGTGTTATTGGCGGTTCACTATCACCTAAAAGCACATGTTAATCATCGATTATTGGTTCACTATCACCCGCATATGATTGTCAGTATTCGCTTGTAACAGTGGCCCACGATCATCTGCATACATATGTTGATCATCGATGTTAATAGCGGCTCACCATCACCTGCATAAATACGGCATGATGGAATCTGTGTCCACGTGCAGGCCAGACATGTACAAGAGGTCTCTTATGCATGCCGACAAGAAAATATAAGTTTCAATATAGATGTTACAGGAAATGGACAGAAATGTGCTTAAAAGACACCAGCTGAAGCCAAATAACTACAATATATCATGGAGGACAATAATACGGTAAGCAAAATAGGGCATTGTCTAATTACTTAGCTACATGCTCTTTGCACAAATTAAAATAGAATAATATTAGTTTTTATATGATAATATGAAAGCAATGATAGCTACATATCACGGTGGTCAAAATCGGTGGCAATTGCACCGAACGAGTGGTTCTTGATATGCATGTAACACTATATTCGGATGTCGATCAAACATGTTTTTACCGTATCGTGGCATTCACTGAACGGATGTGTACGAAGCATATTGCAGGCAGCTTTAGCCTTGTACTCGTTCGCTGACTCTCGGCACATGTAGGACATCGCCGGAGCGTCGGGACACTGCAGAAAGACGACAGACACGGTGATTAACATGTACTGATAAAAACAGTAATAATAATCAAAGTTCTTCGATGTGTCATATTTAGCTTCAGTGACCAATCATTGGCCTCACAACATAAAAAGATATTACACAAAATTAAATAGTCAAAATAATTATTAATTAAACGTCAGTAAAAGGTCATCAAGACAAATAAATGTTCTCCGAAACAATGGTCGTGTGCAGCATTGTATGCATTACAGCGTACGCTTTGAAAGAAGTATAGTAGGTCCTTAGACGCCTCCTGAAATGTTGCTAGGGGGCAGATATATGGTTTTGTCCCCCGGTAAATATGAGCGTGAATGGTTTTTTTTGGGTGCAAATGTAGGTTTTCTGGGAGGATTAAGGTGTTTTGGCGACGGTGGAAAGGGGGGTGCAACTGAAGGGCAGACATGGTTTTCTGCCCCTCAGAAATATTCGAATACGCGGCACGGCAGCGAAAATTTTCAACAAGTTTATTAGCGGTATTACTCATTACGATTATGATTTTATACGCCTCATAAAGTATTGTTCACTACATAGTTTCAATTGGTCGTTTCCGATTGCACGCGACATCGATTCGAATTGTAAGTAGCGACGTCTCGCGGATTAGTAAGTTACCAATCATTTTATAGGTAATGATTGCAGCCAACATATAGACATGAAATTCAGCTGTAAAAGGTGTCCATTTAAAAATAACAAGTTTTGGCAAAATAATATTGCTTCTCAAATAAAGAGCAGTAAACAAATGATAAGTATATAATCGCTGGAAGTTTAGAATGTTGCATCCGTCACTAACTATGACAATGTCTGTATAAAATGTTCCATCGAATGTATGGTATTATAGTTTTTTTAAATAATAAACCGTCATCTTCACAAATTGTCTCACTACTGTGCATGCATGCATGTGGGGGCGTGCGTGCATATGAATGCGCGAGTGCGAGCATGTATATTGTTTTACCGTTCCGAAGTCTTTAGGAGCTGCCCAGGAGTTGCCGAATGCCGCCGGATTTGTCACAAGCATACCCGCTGCCGTCTTCATATCGTCTGGAATGTTAGATAATTCCAATTGTCTAACTAATACATACTCGAACAATGGACGGCATCGTCACAGTACCAAAGAGTTTTCTTGATTATTACGTTAGACAAGGAAGGCGAAAATATTGAAAGATGGATGAAACAAAAAGGTAGCTTTGACTGTATCATAACTTAATGTGGGGGGTGTGGAAAGGTATAAATTCCCAGACACCCAGGGATATCTATATGAAACCAATTGATAACTAAATGATAACATAAAAATATAATACAAAACAAAACATGTTTTATTGGCAACTCAGTAAAATTAGATTCACATTATGCAGTCGGTAAATTAATACTAATAATACATTAAAACGTCTTAGGCCTACATAGTAATGCCATCTTCTGTTTAGCTGGAGTGTTTATTTCTAGTTGTATACCCCTTGGTATTAAATAGTTACAATACATATTAGGCCTGTTTAATACAGCATAATTGGTATATATTTTGTCAGGTAGAAAACGATTTTATATGTGAGTGCTATCTTATTGAAATATTGTTCACGTAAAGTAAAAGTAAGTTCTTATATAGCGCAGTATCCAGTCGTCAGGATTGCTCAAAGCGCTTTACACTTTACTCCCTGGCAGACCTGTTCTATCGAATACCATCTCGACTTCTCTGGGAAGCATCACGTAGAAAGTTTTCGTTTCGTTTTTCTTTCAAAGTCTGCAGACCAACATAACTGGATACCTCAACGTTACTTATACCAAGGAAAATGCAATTTAGTGATTTTTAGTATTTTAATCTGATAAGTATTGTTGCAAATTGGCACCGGTCTCACAACATTGACATATACAGTGACCAGACGATTCTGACTAATTCCTGTTCGTTTTAACTGATACAAAATGTATAGTATCAACTTACTTAGTGGCTCGCCGTCATAGTTTCCACAAAGTCCTCTGTTGCCGTCGTTGTTCACTTCTCCGAAGGGTTCAGACAATGTGACGAGCCACGTGTCTTTGTCGTCCCAACGCACTCGCATCGTGCCGTATTCGAGGTAGTAGTTGCTGCCGATGTACTGGAGGCGAATACCTAAACCAAGTTTGAAAAAAGACGTTAAAGATCTATATGCGTGAAAGTGTGTGTGTGCGTGCGTGCGTGCGTGCGTGCGTGCGTACGTACGTGCGTGTGCAATGTTGTGTATGAATATATAATATAATATATAATTATCATAATATATATATATATACATACACGCGTACGTACGTACCTACATGCGTGCATGCATACATACATGCATACATACATACATACATACATACATACATACATACATACGTACGTACGTACGTACATACATACATACATACATACATACATACATACATACATACATACATACATACATACATACATACATACATACATACATACATACATACTTACATACATACATACATACATACATACATGTATACATATACATACATATACATTCCACGTACACACACACACACACACACACACACACACACACACACACACACACACACACACACACACACACACACACACACACACACACACACACACACACACACACACACACACACACACACACACACACACACACACATTCCGATAAACAAACAGAAAGCAGACAGTATTCAGAAAATATCCACTGTTATCGATGTCGCTGATCCCTGTAATAATAATTTGAACAGACACGCCAACATACCACTAGTGGTAGAACTCCATCCGTGCATGTAGGTTACGTTCACAGGTTCGTTGTTTACAGTGATATCGCCACCTTCCGCTCGCACCATGTTGAGTTGATTTACCTTGATATCTAGAATCTGGGCAAAAAAAAATTTCATGGACATCCCAAATACTATAATGCTAGACGAACAAGATCATCACCGTGACGTTCATTAAATCTATAAAATGACGTTCATTAAATAAGTACGTACGTACACCAGATTTTCCTTTGACGCATAATTTGTTTGCTTATGATGAGAGTAGTATGTTTAGCAACATTATATAAATTCTCACAATTTTCAGTTGATATATTAGAAAATACACGA